>BLKR01001517.1:0-279316 GCA_011170035.1 Teleogryllus occipitalis | reverse complement strand
AGTACCATCATCACTATCTCCGTTTCGTCGCCATAGAAACTTCATTGCCCACCTCTTCTGTTATTTCCCTCATCACTCCCTCCACTGCGCTCCCACATTCCAAGACCGGCAATTTGGTGGGCGGAGTTGCCTGCGGACCTGAAACGCGACTCTGTTTTGGGGCGAAATAATAACCGTGACGCGCCTGCTACCGCGCGCCTACATGAGAGCAACCCGTTGCACCGCGAGCCCAGGCGTATCCTCTTCCCCGAGTTCCCCAGAGAACGTGCTTCATAATAAGGACTGTTATGGAAAGTTAATGCGAGAGAGACGGCGCGGCGCGGCGGGGCGGGCCTTTATGCACGCTGCACACCACTCGCCGTACCGCGTCGCTGCGCGCTTCAAGAATTCCGACATGTTTAAGAGAATTTCCGTCGAGAACGGAAACGGTGTGTGTTCCCTCGTCAAATAGAAATGTCTCCTGTGCTCTGCGTGTGAATTACGATCGGCATTTGCATTTTAAGGAAATTTGACATCGATTTTTACAGATACAACGCAACTCGTCTGAACGCACGGTTTCACACACGCGAGTTTGAAACGAAATATAGACACCATATAATTAGTTTATTCCATTCATTCCACGCTCATGGATCTCTACCGGCATCAAAAACGTATAACGTGACGACGGACCATTCTGGCCTTTGTGCGGATTCGCGATATTTCGGTCGCAAATCACGTCAAATAGCGCTAAAACAGTACAATACCACGCGGAAGTCGCGTTAGGTAAATATACACAGCTCGCCGAGCTTCATTAACGAGGCCACGGCAGGAACAAATGAGGTTTTATATACCTTTTTTCATTTGTTGTATGAACAGCAGCGTAACGAGAGAATTTTTGCGCGGTGGTCAGACGCGGACATGGGGGAGGGGCCCGCACGCCGCCCGGCGCTATTGTCCTACGCGCTGTGAATTGCGATCCCTGCGCTCTACCTCCCGTCCGCCCTGGGACTCGCCTTCCGATCAGAAATGGTCCATCCCTGCTCTGCCCCGGTCCATCCCTGCTGCGTTCCATTAGTAACCTCTTTATTCTTTAGACACTCAATACTTGCATAACCTTTCAATTTGTGTTCTTCCTTTTTGAGCTTCAAACCCAAATCAACCCGCATTCAGTTTAATTCCTTGTACTGAACTTTGTTTTACGCTATTGGTCTCTACATCTTTGTCGAAAATCACCTCTTCATTGGGGAATTGGAGAACCATAATGACTGATTCTTTATACAAGCTTATCTTTAATCTGTAATACTTATAAACTAAAACATATGTAAAAAATTAAAATATTAAAAAATTAAAATTTCGAATATGTATATATTTAATATTCACTAATGATTACATTACATCGTTTATCTCTTGTTTATCGAGACATTCATAAACCTTTTTTTGCATTGACCCTTCTCCTTTTTCATACAAGTCTAATCTTAATGTTAATTAGTTGTAAAATTCATATAACTACTTTTGATCACGTAAATATAAATATTAGATCTCGACTTTCTTGAAGAGAATAGGTATTACTATTGTTTAACAAGAACGTAAAAAGACTTATACACTTCCACAATACATAACTATTAACAGAATAATCGTTTATACAATTTAAGTATATCAATATTTTCTCGTTATTTTTATTTTTGGTATTAGTTTATTATTTTAAGGTCACAAAATTCGGATTGAAGCATAATCGAAATTTATCTTTGCAGAGCAAATCTTTCAGAAATCTATCTCCACTGTGCTGCCTTGGACTCCCTCCCATACCAATTTCCTCGAAGCAGAGCAGCTCAGTTCCCCGGCCCCCTCTCCGCTCACCTCATCGTCGCCGCCCTCGCCCGTTGAAATACGGCGGCGCCCCGCGGGGTGGGGGGCGCGGGGGGCGCGGGTGGCGAGCGATCGACGGATTTTTGCGCCCGGTTCGAAATTTAATTAAACGCGCCAATTCGCTTCTCTCTTATTGCGTTTTAAATACGTTAGTCTCTTAACCTCATTTCGCAAAGACAGTAAAACGCCATTAGATGAGCTTCGCGAGGAATTTGCACCTTTGCGATCTATATTAAAAGAATCACGCTGGCAGTGCAGCCAACTGTAGTCAGATGAGTTTCCCTTCTGTTTCTCCTATAGAATACGGAGACGAAATGAGGAAAAAATGGCGTTTATTTTTAGAAAGATTCCGTTCTATTTAGACAGATTCACTAATGGAGCTCTGCGAAGAAGTTTCTATGCGAATTAACTGTTTATTTGAAGTAAATGTTTTCTTTTTTTCGGTAGTAATTTCGTTGTAACTGAAAACTTTTGTAATGAGGTAAAAACTGAATACATTTAAAACTAAATTATTTAAAATGAAGTAGATGTACCCTTACCACATCTAAATTTAACAAAATTAGGATTAGATGGCAAATTATTTGGTTAATTCTAAAAGAACCAAATTTCTACTCTAAATCTGTGTATTTCACTGCTAAATACAATAAAAATTAATTGCAGATAATGGTATTTTCAATAATGTAATAAATGAGAATTCATAAACAAAGATATGAATTTCAGGTCTGAGCTGGAGTAAATTTTAGCCTCCTCCCCAAGAACTTCATGCGTCTTCTCTCATTACCGAAAGCAGAAATATATTATTTCCGCACGTTTCCAATCAACTCTATTCTGAATAAATTAACTTTGTAGTGAATATTTTCAACTAAAATCAGAAGCTAAAACAAGTCTATGATTCATTTTACAATGTTAGGAAATGTTTAAAATGTAAAACATTGATTATTTGGAATTTTATAAACGCAACAAGGTCTTATGTCTCTTCTTCCGACATCACTATTCCAAGTGTGTAATGGATAAGGTAATTAAAAAAGTGCACTTTCTAAAAATGTGTGAAATGTAAGATACAATTATCTTTTTTCCATGCCGTGCGCCGACTACTGCAAGACGTGACGCTATTGAAGCGGACGAAATTACCATTGCGCGGGGGCTCTCAGGGCGCGTAACCGAATTTATCCATCGACATTCCGCGCGCACGTGCAGCCAAGTCACGTCCAGGCAGCGCTCAGGGGAAAGGGGCGAAGGGCAGGTAAAAGAGCAAGGGGCAGAATGAGCTGATCGGAGAGAAGAATGAAAAAGAGAAAGGAAGGTTATGAAAAGAAGTTTGGTTGTAGACTGTGACAGACACTATGGGAAAACATTTTTACAAGGCCATTTTGAATTATTTTATTTCTGTGTAATTACTTTATGTCGGTCACATTTTGGTTGTTATTTCCTTATGATCCTACGCGAATTGATTTTGCGTTGCATCTAGACCTTTTTTTTATTGTTGTACATTCAGAACCAATAATGAATATGCTGTTGTGTATACCTCAACAGTTAATTTGAAAAACTAATTGAAGCTAACACAGGTAAAGTGCTTCTATAAGAGTTCGTGAGTCTCTCGCAATAAAAACAAGACAACAATTATTAATGACATAATAATGTGTGTACCAAATCCGTTATGTCTGTCACATTTTGATCGTTATTTCCTTATGGTCCTAGGCGAATTGATTTTGCGTTGCATCTAGATTTAAATACCTTTTTTATTGTTGTACATTCAGAACCAATAATGAATATAACGCTGTTGTGTATGCTTCAACAGTTAATTCGAAAAACGAATTGAAGCTAACACTGGTAAACTGCTTCTATGAGAGTTCGCGAGTCTTTCGCAATGAGAAACGCAATGAAAACAAGACAGCAATTTTTAATGACAAAGTAATGTGCGTACCAAACCCGTTTGTTTGGGTTCAACATTCCCACCGAACAGTATTATATCTTTAGTTTACAAGTATTTCAGATCGGGATGATAGATGCTTATAAAGCAATAGCATCGATTTAGTTTTCAAGTATTAAAATAAAACTTTAGAATTGTTGTAAAAAGGTCGTGAATATATAGTGAGAGGAGTTTTTGTTTCCAAAGGTCACAGCATTTCATTGCATTAAAAATTTAACGAAGTTGATTTTGTGATCATAAACACAATGTAAATAACTTTCCAGAAAATTTTTAGAGATGGCTATACATACCTGATTTAAATGAAGAGTTAACACAACAAAAAGGAAATGGGAGGTGGATCCCCTCGCAGGCAAGATGGCGGCGTCGGGGGAGGGGCAGAAGACGTGCTCCGCCTGAGGCGCGCTCGAGCGGCGGACGCTGGCGACTCGAGAGGCAAAGCGCTCGCGGAGACAGGACGGTAATTGATTGTCCTGGCATCGCAGTTGCCGTTAATTTGGTCCGCTAATTGCGTTAGATTATGCATATTCATGATAGCGCCGTATTTACGCCGGACGCCTCGCGCGGAATGCCGGCGGGTGCGCGGGCGCGCGCGCGCTCTGCTCTTCCGGAGCTAATCCGCGGATTGAATCGGACGGCGCCGCCGCGGGCGACCCGCCCCTCCCCACCACTCCCCTTCGTACCCCCTCGTCGCCGCCTCCTGGAGCTGCCACACTGGAGCTGGGTTCTCAAGTTTGCGGGGCGCCTTGGATTTTGAAGCAATTCCCCCCTTCCCATCCTTCCCCTCCCACGCTCTGCTCCATTTTCGGCTGAATGAGCACTTTGCCACGGTGCATACGCCATGTACCGCCATTTGGTGTCTCCATTAGCCACGAGTCGTGTAATACCCGTCCCTGTGTATTTCCATCTCCAGGTACCTGAATCATCCTCGCCATACGAACATTTTCATGCACCTCACTAGCAATGGCTCCGATGGCATATCCGAACGTCCTAGCCATTATTCTGCCCATAAAATCACTATGCCATTTCCTGCATACCTGTCAAGTCTTTTATTACGTACGGCATCCCCACCTTCCGTGCCTTTGTTCTACATCCCCTTGTAGCCTCGCATCCCCGCTGCCAGTGCTCTCTCGACTTCAATACAGTGCCACTCCCCGTTACTTTGCAGATGAGCGAGCTTGCGTCTCGGACGAAATTTCTATAGCTTTTGATTAATGACCCACAATTAGGATTAGATACTTTGCTCTATCAAAATAATAGACAAACAAGGTATTCTCTGACACTGAAATGGGATTGGTACTTATCAAAGAACAAAAAAAACAACATATTCGCAGAGCCAAGAAGGAATAAAGCTCTTCAGAAGTTACATAAATATTTTTAAAGGGGATTTTAACGATTTACATTACGAAATAAAAGGCATATTTAACGTACTAACAATGAAGAGTATAATAAATGTCTGCTTGTCAGAAATGCCTGCTTCATTAGGCCACATGTGAGGGACATACATACACTACCATCCATTGTCATTTTGATAGGTACAAATGGCTAAACACTATCAGTAGGCCTCATTATCGTTGACACTGCCCTGTTGTTGTTACATGTTTAATGACTGTTAACATGATTTCTATTATTGTTACAGGTGAGTGGACGTTTATCATCTGTGGAATACCCAATTACGTTTACATCTCTGGTAACGTATTAAATACAATTGATAAATCGTAAACTAGGCTATCGTAATGGTGAAAATATTAATGAATCATAACTTTCGCGTTTAAAGGTATTGATTTAAAAACGAATTGATTAAAAAACAAATACGAATATTACGAGTGATTAATCCTTAAAACATTGATATTTTGAGATTATTTGGAAAATATATTTCTTTAGAAGTCAATGCGTTGAATTAGGGAAATATTTTATCACATACTTTGCTTAAATAGGCGTATAACGTTTGCATAAAACTTGACTGTTTTTAAGAATAAGATAATATTTTTTAAATTATTTATCCATTTACTGTGTATTGAATTAACAAATTTAGATTCAAGTAAGCATTTGAGGTATAAAAACTAAACTTATTATCTCAGTAAGACACAAAATTCACCATGTCTCATTTGTTCGGAGATACTGTCTCTAAATCTCTGCAATTCCTCTTAAGGGCATCCTCCATATTGCCTTAATTAAAATAACTACCCGTAGATAAATAGCCGGTAGTATTACAGGGTAATTCTTATTTATTTTTTATCCTACAGCTTACGTTATGCATTTTTCATTTGCGACTGATATAACGGGTTTTTCATTTGCACTGTAAAGATAGGGAATTTTTAATATTTGAAAACACATTTTAAGTAATTTAAGATACGGGTAGCGGTAGCTCAGTGCATCAACTGATGTCACTGCAGCGCCTCTAACCGGGAGGTCCTAGGTTCGAGTCCTGACGGCTGTGGGATTTTCGACACTAGCTTTTCAGCTAGGTCGAATTCAGTCGCTGTCTGGTGAAGGATTCTAGCGGCCGGCTCCTCTGATCGGTAGTTTTCCGTGGTTTCTCCGATCAACACCAGGCGAATGACGGAGCAGTACCCTATTAAACGGGCCACGGACCGCGCGCGATTTGTCCTTCCTCTTCCTTGTCCTATCCTCTTCCCTTACACACACACACACACTAACGTGCACTGCACCACTACATATTCCGGGAGACCGGTCAGGAGCTTAGAGCTTGTCCCGACTGGGGCGGTGCCGCGTTGGTGGGAGAGTCCTGGTTAGGGGGAAACCCCACTAGCCGACGGTAGGTCGGCGCCGGATCTCGTCATCCAGCGGGGGAAGATCACCGCCATCTCCCGAGAAAAAAACGTGCACTACTCTAACGGGACTAATGACCGAAGCAGTTGACGCACCCGGAAACACGAAAAAATCAATCAAAATCAATCAATAATTTAAGATCTGCAAAATGATCTGGAAATAATTATCTAAAATTGGAAGAATTTATATCATATCACTTTTGACGTATTTCGCGCCCAGAGAACCATATTGGCACAAACTACCTCGGTCTTCCAACCCACAAGATGCCAATACTTTGAAATTTAATTCAACACGACCCGAGAGTGAGTATGATTCGAGCTAAGCGAGACGTATTACTTGACTAAAGCGATAGAATGCGGTAATGAGCCGCATATTTGATTCTCCGGTAAGGTAATTAGTTTTCACTAATAAGATCGTTGGTGGATATACTAATTAGATTTATTTTAATTATTTTAATTTTTGAAGAAAATTTGTGTTACAATGTAAAAGGTAAAACGTTACTGCCAGTTAATTTTTAAAAGGGTTATAAAACAAGTACATTTTAGATGATTACGTTGTATTAAACCCCTTGATTTTGTTGAATCTCTGAAAAATAAGATGTTACAAAGGACAAAAATGATTTCGAATATATCGGGTGTACGAATTCATGAGCTTATATGCATTATATTCTGTTCGTGTAATACTTAGGAAACATTGTGGACTTTCCCTTTCGATCTGTACATTTAACAATTGTCGCAGAATAATGGAGATGTAATGGGGTCTAGGACCGTACAAGTGTTAAAAATTAAGTTGTAATATTAGGTAATCTCTTGAGTAATCGAATTTTAATCGTAATCGACAGTGTGGTCAAAAGTTGCTGATAAAAAATAAAATAAAATATTTTTCGAAGCAGACTGTCCTCTACATTTCTTGTAGTAGAAGATGCACCATTGTAAGACTTCTAGCATTTTTTTCAATAACTATTTTCTCGTTTCTTCGAATTGTAGTTGCTTCATGAAGACGCTGGGGTTGAAAAACTGTGGGTTTGCGGTGAGACTCGTATGCGCTTTCAAGGTCGACATTCCCGTTCTCCAGGGTCGACTTGCACCGCTAGCCGGGAAAGGGAAAATTCGAAGGCGAGAAGAAGAGGGACTTTTCTCACACGCTCTCGGGACTGAGTTCAATCTTCCTCGAAACGGAGCGCAACCGAATAGAAATGATCTCTGGATCGTGAATTTCGGATTTGACGTGAGATCTGGAGAGAAGGACGAAGAGAAAAATGAAACTTTTATACCTCATTGGACCCTAGATTTTGAGAGGAAGTGTAGATGAATGAACCGAGAAGATTCTTTTTGTGAACGAGTGCGAATGACGTCGGTCACAATTGAACGACGAACGAAACGTCGAACATGTACGAACATGAACGACGAAAGATGTAAGATGTGTCGAAACAAAAACAAATTTGAAATAGTTTGGTTAGCTGTTATGTTGAAAACAATATTGTTAAAGTTATGGCCGCGTAAAGATATTGATGTTTCAGGAAATGCCATAGCTACACACATCATGTTTGACTTTATACTACTGCAATCGCAAAATCGGAAACATTGAGGAGATGAGAATCTGTTTGGGAGGATGCTTCCGGCGCCCAGCCAATTGGGCAAGTGGAGAAGAAACAGCTGCATTTGGTTGTGAGTACGCGGTGCAATGAAGTGGTCATACAACAAACTGTGATTTCCGATGTACCCCATTCATGATCGGTAAGAAAGATTCAATATTTCAGTTCCAAATCATTCAGCTAAATTGACCGCAAATTTGCAATAAAATGCAGACGAGCGCTATAAAGTTACACATTTTAATTTAGTGCGAAACTTAGGAAAAATACTCTTTGGCAGTTTCGAAGGCAAATTTACAGATTCTATTAAAAACGTTTTTAAATATTATGAACAAAAATTTGATCCAGAACATTACTCTCCATAAAATTGGATATTAAAAAACTTTGAATATAAAAGGAAAAGAGTCTTTGACCTAAGAAAATCTAGAACACGCATGTAAGACAAAAGAAAAGAAGTGGATAGGAATAGATTGGAAAAGGAAGAGAAGAATAAGAAACAGGACGAGCGTTGCGACAAAGATTCCCAGAGACCGAGTGAAAATAGCACGTAAAAAGAACCGCAGCGACCAGGATGAGGAGGAGGAGCGCGAGTCAAGGAGCGCGACAAGAACAAGCGGAGCAACGCGGGGCGCCGGAAGCCCACACAATGCGTGTGCGCGCGGAGCGCAGTCTCCGCTGACCCTCCGGGTGGGACGGGGCAGGGCGGGGGGAACATGGCGGGTAGGGACAGGGCGGGGCGGAGCAGGGCGGGAGGGAGAGCGGGGCGGGACAGGGCGGAGAGGAGTGGGGGCAGGGTGGGACGGGGAGCGACGGGACGGGGAATGGAGGAGCGTTGCGTTGCGGGGCGGGTGGGAAGGGACGGGGGGCAGGGGAATGGGCGGGGCGGTCGGGGAGCTACGGAGAGGGGCGGGCGGGGAGGGGCGTTGCGTTGCGGGGCGGGCGGGAAGGGACTGGGAGGGGCGAGGCAGGGTTGGGCGTGAGGGGGCGGGGCGGGGAAGGGTGCCGGGCGAGGCGGAGCACGTGGCGGCCGGCCGACGGAAGCACGCGCCGCGCCGCCTTTGAAAGGGAAATTGCATTCGGAGGGCCTCCTGCGCGCGCCGTCGCGCCGCGAGCACACTGGGCCCAAACGCGCCCACGACGACAGACGACACAGCGACATCAGGGGATAAAAGCGGCTCACGAATGCTGTGTAGCTTCTTGGCGGTAAATGAAAGGGTTGTGAATGTTCACGAGATGAAGTGGTGAAATTTCTTAGCACAATTAATCATAATATAACAATTGATCAAAAACTAAAAAAATATAAAACTTTTAACTGCATTAATATAAAGTTAATGTAATGAAGACAAGAAGAAACACGATTAATTGGAAAACAAAACTTTAGTTCGTAATGAAATTTACATCCAGGAAACAGCAAATTGTATTGTAAAAGTACTTGTATAAGAATGTATTTTGTGTCAATGGAAAAAATTGCTATAAATTCCAACATTTTTAAACACGAACGTTGAATGAAAACAGTGAAAATTCAAGAAAGTGGAGGGAGAAACGTTCGTTAATTCTTCTTCTTTTATGTTACACCTTGCCTTCCTATCAAGTTCCGAGTCTCCATCTGGCGGAGTTGTTGCTCCGACCACTGCGCGGCGTCGCGCCGGCAGGTGGGTAACTGGCCTGAAAAGCCCCACGCGGGCAGCGGGAAAAGAAGGTCGCTCCGCTCGCGGGCTCTCTCGGCCGAGCGCAGCGCTGCGGCGGCGGCGGCGGCGGCGGCAGCAACAGCAGCAAAAACCCGCCCCTCCCCTTCCCGCCCCACTCCCCGCCGGCCCCGGGCGGGCGCACGCCGCGGATTGTAATTACACAAGGCGAGGAATGCTCGTACGCGGTCGCCCGCCCCGTGGGCCCACCCGGACAAGGAGCAGCGGGCGAAGACACGGACTCGTGGAGGGAACAGACGTGGCAGGGCACAAATGATACACTCTGAAGGAAAATAAGCAGTAGAAATAAAATGATGAGTACGATTAAGAAGTTGGAGGAAAAGTTGGAAGCTACATGAACATCATAAATTAGGGAAACAAAGTCAGGGCAAAACTTGTAGAAACAACAAAAGGGAAAAAATGGGGATAAAAAAATTCTATGCGGGTGAGTTGAAGTGTC
Source organism: Teleogryllus occipitalis (assembly GCA_011170035.1). NCBI lineage: Eukaryota > Metazoa > Arthropoda > Insecta > Orthoptera > Gryllidae > Teleogryllus > Teleogryllus occipitalis. The sequence goes on along the minus strand of BLKR01001517.1, from coordinate 269,015 downwards.
ATTTGAATAACAATTGGCAAGGACATGACAATTGCAACCAGAAATTATGAATGCTCTTATTCACCGTGTGGGAAAACTAAGCGTTTTCCAAACAGATAATTCTGACTGCGAGAAAAGGAGACAAGGAGGGAAGCGGAAGGAGTGGGTCGGAAAATGAAAACATGTCAGAGATCCGGTTTTAACTGCGCTCCACCGTGATTACACGGAGATCACAGAAGAATGCGACCAGGGAGAGCCAGAACCACGAAGAGGACGTGATAGAGCAGATGAACCAGGAGGTGCGAGATAAGCCTGGGAGGCAAGAAGGAAGGCGACTGAACTGCAGCGAGGAGGCCCCCGAGGCAGGCAAATCTTGCACGAAAGCGAGTGGGGCGTGCGCGGAGAAAAGGAAGAATGGGATGGAATCCGGCGGCGCGGCGCGGCGCGGCGCGGCGCGGCGGTTCCACGCGGGCCGTAACCTGTTCCTGAGAGGTCGTTGCAACCCGCGCGGCGCAGCACCGGCCGAGCGCCTCCGCCGCTACACCTCGCCCAGTTCATGCGGACCCCCACCGCCGCCGCGCATGCGCAGCATTGCGTGAGCGGTGGTTTGGGCTCGATGGTGCAATTCGGGGGAAAACGGGTCACGAGGCCACATAAGCAGTACACATTTTTTTAAAGGGGAGATACGAATAATATGATATAATATCAATAACTTCGTCTCATATTTTATTTAATTTGGATTTGCCTCAGGATCTTTTCAGTGATTCCAGTGCCAGTTTTTAAAACCATGGCTGCAGTAATATAGAAAGTGAAACATTGACTACAACTGCAAAAGACAATTCTTCTTCTGTTACAACTGCAAAAGACAGGAGTAGAATACATGCTACTGAAATGTGTTTTCTATGAGAAATTGATGGTATCCCCAAACTAGTTCGAGTAAAAACTAAAAGATCAGAGAGGGGTTCACGTACGAATAATGGGTGACTGAAGAATGGCAAGAAATGTAATAGACTTCAGATCTCAAGCGAAGACAAGTGCCATGCGCCCAGTCCAAAGATAACATCAACAGTAGGAGCCGCGAAAAGATCTAAAGGTTGTAACAGAAGAAGAATTGTAATTTGCACTTGGGTTCTGATGACAAACCTCCCCTTCTTCCAGTCATGGAAAACATATTTTTTAGTAGTATTCTGTCCAACTTTCCATTAATTACAGCCACTCCGCTTCATTCTTTTAAAGTGTGGTAGTCCCCACGAGTTTCCTGGAGCCTCGATTTCGAACTACACTACCGAATGAGTTCTCCATAAAATCCGTGTCACACAGCACGTGTTTGCTTCGCTTACTGTCACACCTCGCCACGTTCATGTGCGTCGATCCAGGAAGCTCGCGCAGCATTGTTAAAGTAGCTAGCTGCGATTTCCAAAGACAAAACCAGAGAAGAGCGTCAAAACTTGCAAATGTTTCTTCGTTTTCAGGTTTCGAACATCCATACTGAAAAGTATTTGAATATTCAAGCGTTGATGAAAATGGCTCTTTTTGTAAAATTTGTGTTATGAATGATAATAGTCTTGGAATTACAACTCAGACATTGGCTTTGTTTCCTTTTCTCGAAGGAAAGGAATCAGAAATGATGAAATAGCTAAAAATTGTATATAAATTTAATCACATTTCCAACTCTGCAATTCTTTTGACAGCAATGTTTCCAGTTAGTTTTGGATTATAATGAATTCATGTTTTTCTTTCAGCTGAATTCTGAGCTGGATTAGATAGAATGTCACACACCCAAGTGAACACACGGCACTCGAGCATTTTTTGCTATGTCATCAGTACAACACCAAAAAAACAAAACATTTATTGCCAAAATATTGAATAAATAATAGCGTCACAATGGCCAAACACCTTTAGTACATGAGGAACTAATGCGTGTGTTTAGGGAGGCGGAAGATCCCGGTTGACTAACAAGTTAATCGGTGTAGTCATTAACTTGTCTTACAATAGCCGCGGTGGCGGCAGTGGCTGCCAGGGAAGGAGGACGCAAAGCGTAGCGGAGGGGAGGGGAGGGGCGGCAGCGGTGGGGCCACGCAGCGCGAGACGATGACCTTCCAGATGACGTCACACGCGGGGGCGGGGCAGGTGAATCACGGACAGCGGAGGGGGGCAGGGACGGCGCGGTGCGAGACGCTAGAGTTGCGCCGGACGCTGTTCGAACATGGTTCTTCCTTGGCGGTAATAATAATAATAATAATAATAATAATAATAATAGTAATGATAGTAATAATAACAAAATGGTCTTAATTTGTGGCTCTCCCGTCTTACAATTTTAATGAATTTATATTTACAAAATTACAGTTGAGTCTTTCGGGCGAAATACATGTTAACTAACAATTCAAGTTAAAGTGAAAATGCAATCTGATACTATTATCTACATGAAATTAGCTATTCATGTAATCTGCATGTGACTTTTATCAGTCATTTTTTTTGTTCTTGAAATATCTTGCAATGTAGAGAGCCGTGACTGAAGAAACATTCTTGCGTCATGAAGAGAGTGACTACTTTTCATTCTTCAAATCTTCGTCAAATCAGTAGTCCTAATTTCGCGCAAAATATCACTTGCCATAATTTACACATGAAAAGCTTCAAGTGTGAAGAATTAAAAAAAGGGGGAGTATGCTTTACATTCACGTTTGGGACCATTCCGGCATACACCTTAAGCTATTGAGTAAAGTTAGAAAATACCTCAATTAGGATGGCGCTTTAAGTCCGAGCATAAAAGGAAGATATCTTAATTAACAGTAAAAAATAAAAGAAGGAAGAGAAAAAAGAAATAATGGAAGGGGAATGAGGAAATTATAATAAAAAGAAGTAGGGGGAAATAAGGAGGGAACACACATGGCAAAAACTAAAGTTTTACAGGCAATTACATAACGGGCAGAAATCAAGGGCATACACATAATCTCTAAAAAGCATGGAGAAGAAATTACTACATTAATTCCATTAGTAAATACAATAGTAAGAGATCTCTGATGGTATATTTCTTGAGTCTAGCACACGTTTTCACAGTCTCATTTGCGTTTGGTGGGAATGTGAATATTTCTCTTTTATACTCTTATCGATACTTGGAAGATGAACGGTAAAGATTCTGACTACACTGGGAAATTTGTTTTGAAAACACGGAAAACAATGGCTGCCCAGACGTTGATCGTGAAGTATTAGGGTCGAAGCTCCAATGGTGGCGGATATTTTGCACTTGCTATTTGCTGGATCGAATTCACCAGCTGTCTTAAGGGTGAATTCTGGCGCCTGGCTGCTTTGATTGGTTGTTTTCCCTGGTTTCTCCCATCAATACCAAGCGAATGCTACAGCAGTATCCTAGTAAATTGAAAATAGGGCACGCGTAATCTTTCATTTCCCATCGTTGACCCTTCCTCTTTTCTTATACATTCACGAACACTTTCCTGCGTGAAACTACCGCATAAGTCGAGAGACCAGACATGAGCTTAGAGCTTCTCTCCACAGGGGCGGTGCCCTCTGGCGGTGATTCTTGAAGAAGGAAACCCTAGCAAGCTTACGAGTAGATCAGCGCCGGTTCTCAGGTTTAGTTGAGAAGTAACACCGCCTCCTCTCAAGATATGGCGTCCATTACTCTTACAGAATAATTCATTTAACTAATTGACGCAATCGGAATCAATATTCCGCTAGTTAGACATCCCCTTTCTTCCACACTTGTTCTGTAAAAAGTAAAAAAAAGTATAAAATGTTCATTAACATGAAAATACGCCCAACATAATTTTCTTTGATTTGAAATCGATCCTTTTGCATTACTTTACTGTATAAACCGCTATTGAATTAAACGTTACAATTTCCATATTAATGTATTCTCTTACAGAACATTGGTACATTATCATTTTATTGGTTAACTCCTAAGAATGAAGTTAACATAGTCGGTTTCTACAATTAAATTTAATGTGGCTGATTATTTAATTGGTAGTAACTGTATATGATGCGCGTAAGTAAAGTTTGTTGTTATCGTGTAATTCAGATCGTATTTTCTCAACATCTTAGTTTCAAGAACATTAGGAAATACACGAAATCAACCTCTTAAGACGGTCTGTAATAGAGGTAATGTAATGTGAGCGCATTGTTATTTTTTCTTCCCCGCGAGCGCGGAAGTGCCTCTCGCTTCCTCGTTGCACTTAGGTCCCGCGACGTGAATGCCGCGTTCTCCAGGCGGCGTCTTCGCAACTGCGCGCCGTAATCTCGGCGCGTTGCAGCGCGTGAATGCAGCAGCAATTTCCTCGTCGCATTCCCCCTCGAGAGCGCCGCGCCACCAACTCCGCTCAGCCCACGACATGTGCGCGATGGCGGTGGCGGTTTTGCTGGTTGCTTCGCTTCACTATGTGGCTCGGATGGGTGCAGCTGGCACATGGCAGTCCCACAGTGCACGTCGCCTCCGCCTCCGCCTCCGCCTCGGCAGCCGCCGCCTGCCGTTGTTGACGGAGCAGCCTCCGCACTGCCAATGCACGGCTCGAGCGTCTAATCGTCTGACGTCTCTTCGGTTTTCTCTGTAAACACGATAGGCAGACGTAGATGCTTGCTGTCTCTGACGGGAATCATGCAGTTCGTTGCCCCGCTGCGGCTGTCATTCAAATAACATTTATACATGTAGTGTTTTTGCATTTATTTGGTTTATTTGTTTTCTTTTATAGGCGGTTTATAACTTTTTTCCTGACATAGGAATGTCAATTTGTGTTCCATTCTCATTATATTATATTTGCATAATGTAATATCCGAGATACATCCCAAACAGTAATATCCTTGATAAACCTCTTAAAAATCCTAAAGTTGGGAATACAAGTATTTATTACCAAACTGATATTTGTTCCAAATTTCATACACTCGAATGTTTGTAAGTATGATTCTGAATTTTCAGTTCTTGTTGCTAATGATATCTATATACACGAGCGTTCTCCCACTACTGTAACCTCTCCTGGTCGTTCCTTTCGAATGTTTTTCACATTCTAAGCATCATGCTTTGGTAAGAATTTACTAATTTTGTTGACTTACTTCATTGGTTTTCCTTGCCCTTCGACACATTTTCTTTACTCTTCCCACTTCTTACTAATTTTCTCAACTCATTTATATCTCAACACCTCGTCAACCCACTTTTTTCAATTTATTTTTTTCCTTGATGATATTTACGTAGCTCAGTTACATTAACACTACATATGTTTGTTGATTTACTAACTAAACTAATGGTCACCTCTAATCGTTAACCCCTAGCGACAAAGAACTCTCTTATCATCCAAAATTTCTCTTAATATTTCTCTTATCCGGTAAGTAATGCTTTAGAGGTAATTTTTATCTTAGTTAAGCATACTGACTAGTTCAGGATAATTACATTCCATTGTTGTTATTATTTATGGAGATTTAACTCAATTCAGAATAGTTTTTCGACGTTCATAAGTACGACTTAATTCTTGAGTGGGAAAGGATTTTTTTCAATAACTAGAGAATTTATCATCGCTGATTTGTTCCTCTGAAATTGCCATTACTTTTATACTGACAATAATCAATGAACGAGATATGACAGGAGTAGGGTATTCGTAAAAGTCACCCGTTATGTTACCATTTGATTTCATTTTATTCTCTTATAGTACATTAAAATTAACTATTAAATGATAGCATATACACAAATAAGCTATATGCTTTCAGAAAGAGTTCCATGAGCAGCAGGGACCTTTGTGATGAAGACTTGCAGGATTAAACAGGTAAATTTAAAGAAATCGTTGGAGGAAGAATCCGCGATGCCTCTATCGCCTATTTATCTCTCTCCTCGGACCCGGAGCGGTAGCTCAGTGCTTCAACTGATGTCACTGCTGCGCCTCTCACCGGGAGGTCCTAGGTTCGAGTCCTGACGGCGGCAGGATTTTCGACACTAGCTTTTCAGCTAGGTCGAATTCAGTCGCTGTCTGGAGGAGAATTTTAGCGGCCGGCTGCTCTGATCGGTAGTTTTCCGTGGTTTCTTCGATCAACACCAGGCGAATGCCGGAGCAGTACCTTACCAAACGGGCCAAGGACCGCGCGCGATCTCACCTTCCTCTTTCTTGTCCTATCCTCTCCCGTTACGCACACACTTACACTAACATGCATTACACTACCACATATTCCGGGAGATCGGTCGGGAGCTTAGAGCTTGTCCCGGCTGGGGCGGTGCCCCGCTGGTGGGAGAGTCTTGGTTAGGGGGAAACCCCACTAGCCGACGGTAGGTCGGCGCCGGATCTCCCCATCCAGCGGGGGAAGATCACCGCCATCTCCCGAAAAAAACATGCACTACTCTAACGGGACTAATGACCACAGTAGTTGACGCGCCCGGAAACACGAAAAAATCAATCAATCAATCTCTCTCCTCGGCATTACCCTTATCGTCTCTTTTCTTTCACTTTCACTTTCTTATTGGCCGTTCGTCCTCCTTATTCCTCCTTTTTCTTACTTCTCTCCTTGTCCTTCTTTTTACTCTTCCTCCTTCTCCTCTTCTCTTCCTCCCCTCCTCCACCCCCCCCTGCCGAGCGCGCGCCGGCTGTGCTTCGCGCCGCGATCGTGCGCTGCGGTCGCAGCTGCCTCGGGTGCGGTAAGGAGACCCCGCGACGACGACGGCGAAGAAGACGACTACCGCCCCGGAGGTATTGAGCTGCCGGCGCCACTTCACGAGAGCGCCACTGTCTGATCAGCCGTCGCTCCCCGCCCTCTGACCCAACGCCGTTGTACCTCAATAGAAGTTTTTCCCGGGAGTAGTTGCAAGGACAGGGGACCGTTGTACTGACAACCGTTGTACGTTCTTCCATGGCACTTTTCAATTGCTTTCTCTATTGCCCTTTATGACAGGTTTTATTCATATTTTTATGTTTGAGCACGATGCTATCAGATCTTTTCATTATTCTTAAAACTAAATTAAAGATGGAAGAATTTACATCTTTTCGTACTTAAAATATGTTTAAGCCGCACATTAATGTCATGCATAATTGAATCAGAAGTGTTTGAAAATGTATAGTATAATGAAAAAAGAAGTACTTTATTTTACATGTAACAATTCAAATGCGTTTAATGACTCTAGGAAAATTGATTATTTTCTTTCATATCGATCTTGCTAATCTGTTTTGGAAAAGTAAAGTATTTGTAACTTCTATGCTTTCCACGAAAGTTGAAAATTCAACTTGTTTAAGACTATTATTCTAATGCATCTTTTGATTTTGAGTCCCTCAATTTCCTAAGAAAATGTAGAAAAAATGTTTGGGAATATTTTTTGGTACCATTGCACAGGAACATTCTGAATTTCTGTTGAACAAAGGTTCTCTTGATGTTTCATGGAGGAGTGTCACGTAAGTGGGTAGTGTACTTTTGCAGAAATTTCAATATGTTACCATCTCAATTCCATGAAGCAAAGAAAACTGGAACATTTGTCACAGTGGTAGTATCTAATTCTAGTTCTCGACAATTGAAGCAAGTTTATATTGCAAATATATTTTTTTCGCTGCAGCGCGAAAGAATGCTCATTTGCTATGTGTATGAAACATTACATTTTTAATTATATTAAAACTTCAGTTTGTAATGCACATACTTTTTTATATTTTCTTAATAAGCATCTTATTTCTGTAAATTACTCATTTTTCTGCACGTTTTCTTTGAGAACACTCTTCGCTACACATTTATTTTAACCAGTAAATTTTGTTTTTTACCCATTTTGTTTTTAAAATCAATAATTTGTTTTTTTATGTTTATTTGTAATTACAAGGTTCATTTTGCTAATTTCAGTTTTTAATGAATTATTCTAGATGTTTCATTAGGAAATTACAATAATTTCGTGCAATGCGTGCTGTCGGCCCTACCTTGAAATTTAACGGCAGAACAGCGCCGAACTTTTGCACGTGACATGTATTGCCACCAAAAACAACACGTCACAGGGGTTTCCCCAAAAATGAGAGCAAAATATGATAGAAAACAGAAAGTCTCTTTCCTTATTCACGGTATGATGATTTATACACTTTTTATTGTATATTTTAGTGCGTTTCGAAATTTCTACTGCTTAAATGCATCCTTATTTAATAGGTTATTGAAACGTAAATTCGGTCCGTACTCATCCATCTACCTTTATAAACAGGGTTATGCACAATGCAACAGTTATCACTGGGGGGCGGATTTGATGACCTAAAATATGGCGAAAATGATCAATAAAATGCTCTTAAAATGTGCTAAAACCAAAGAAAAATGTTGTAAAATATCTTATCAAAAATAATCTTAATATGACGTAAAATATCTTACCAGTTCGAATGAACAACTATAGCTGTTGAATACGTTACTGATGTAATCGAGGCTTCTTCCATTCGTGGGAGTGAACGCAACTTGCTAACTTTTGGTTTGGACTGTCATTTGCCAGAAAATCTTTGTCTTTAGTTACCCCGAAAGCGGCCGAACCGGCAATGACGCTGATGTACGTCACAAGAATTACATACTCATAACGACTGTCGAAACAATTTCTGAACAAACAAATAGAACAGGCTACTAAGTAATTCTGTCAAGAACATTTTCATCTTGTAAATATTATTTGAAGCAAATAACAAAAATTACATTAAAATCGATGAAATCAGCAAAAATGCATTAAAATGACGGGAAAAGGTAAATTTCGACTTATTAGTCGAAATCGACAAAAATGCAAAATAATTACCTATAAAAATAGGTAATTTCCTTTTGTCATAACATAAAATGAATTTCTATACTAAACGGCATTGTTCTAAAGTGAAAAGGAAAAAAAAATTCATTAAAATTCGCCCCCTAGTTATTACCTTCTATTCAGCCGCTACCCGAGCTATCCCACGCGCCATGGCGCCAACCAGCCTCCCGCCGCGTGAATCTAATTGTCGCGTGGAAAGCGGTGGCACGCGGCGCGGTGCGGCGCGGCGCGGCGTGGCGGCCAGCTGGGACACGTAAAGTTCACGCGGCGGCTGCGGCAGCGGCGGCGCAGCGCGGTGCGGCGGCGGGCAGAGCTGGAAAGGTCGCGCGCGCTGTTGAAATCGCCGGCAGAGGCGCCCCGCGCGCCCGCCTTCCTGGAAGCAGGGGAGACGCTGCGCGAGATGAACCCGGCAGTGAGACCGCATGCTGACGTGTGCACGAGCGGTTTGGGCCGACGCCCAGCACACTCAGACTCAAATTAAGTGGATCGAGCCGGCAAGTCATCTCTAAGGTCGAAGTGCTCTAGTGTCTGTAATGAGTAGACATCGGATGTTTAGGCACTAAAAAATCGTCTTTTAGGCGCCTAAAAAGGCACTTAAAATGTCAAGAATAAGGAGAAAAAAGGCACTATTACAAGTTACATATACAAATGAAAAATTGTTTATAATTTTTCTCTATATTATTTTGTAAACTTAAATGCACAAAATAAGTTCGTACATTTTAATGTAAAACTAGATTTACATATTTACAACTCTTCTAGATTTTATTCTTAATAGTTTGTATTAACCAGTAATATTTGCATATTACCAGTAACTTTTTAAGGATCACAATTTCAAATTTGCGACGACTGAGAGACAAAATCAGTTTGAATGCGGAGAAGGATATCTGAACGATGTAACTGTATGTTATATGTAACGATGTAACGATGTAACTATATATTATAAAGTACAACACTAGCAACACTGAAACCGTCAGGGAATTTATATTTATTTCTGCTTAAAATTTCGGTGCCCTCGGTGTATTGTCAATCAACCATGTTCTTAGATCATGGCTGGTGTTTATGAAATAGAGTAATGGAGAAAAATCGGTTGGTATACTTTCAAGAATTCTCTCGTAATTTAAAATACCAAGACGTAAATTGAAGATTTCGTAACGAATGGTTACGTTGGACCATCACCGATTTTTATGATTTTATCCGATATCTTAACATTTTGTATAAAAATAATAAAATAAAAAGGCAAAAAAGTCCTAAAAGGTATTTATGCAAAAAATAGGCATTTATGCTAAAATAAACAAAAATAAACATTATAAAACTTCGTCATATGTCATTATTTGTCATGATTCGTGCACATATATTATCAGCCTTTAAATACGTTCGCTAGAATAAAATAGGCATTTCCCTAAACATCCGATGTCTAGTAATGAGAGACGTCCGCCGTGGGTATGACTAAACTTGTACTCATATATATATATATATATATATATATATATATATATATATATATATATATATATATATATATATATATATATGGATACAATTTTTCAATCTTGAATTTCAAATTTCCTTTTTAATGTATGGTAATGGATTAAACAATTTCCTCTTTCAGTTTCAATGGGTGAATGTCCGATTAATGGTTACACTATGACAGAAATTCTTGTGGTTCTTCTCGTGCTTCTGAGATAATCGCGAAAATTAGAGGTTATTCTTAGGGATTATTCTTCGATAAAATTGTGATGCGTTGATGTAAAAAACAAGCCCTCATTGTCAGATTTGACGCCTATTTGAGCTCAGTGATTGGTGATTTCCATGGTAATTCCGTGGTATCACGGCATGTAGCTGCGCTTTCGGCGTCAGTCGGGTACTTCCTTGCAAAGTATGTTACATAGTTAAGCAAGGGGTGTTTTGTTATCGTTAATGAAGCGTTTCAGCAAGTTTGGTCCGGAGTCTTTTTGTTTGCGTTGTCATTACAAATACTGGCTAGCTGCCTGGGATCGCATCTTGTAGCTACGCCTCTGGTCTCGTGTATTTTGAAATGCAACGTTTTTGCCACCTGGACGCAAAATTTTACGACCAAGTTTTTACAATGATTTACATGATCATAAACGTAAATATGGATAGGAATTTCAAACATTTGTGTTCATATTAACGTGATTCGGATTAATAAGACAATCGCTTAGAAAAATAACTAACTATAAAATGCTGTAAAATAGATTCTTTTAATAACAGTTAATTGTTGCAAGTTTTTTTTGGCAACTCTCGCGGAAGTCTCATTCATTTTTACATGTACAAGAGTATGAAAAACTTTTTGAAAAATGTAGTAATGTTATATTTACATTGTTTTAAGATATTATAATTGGAATCATTAAATATTTGTAGTTCATGCATTTTTTGTAGAAAATTTATGTTTGTATTGTGAGGGAGGATTAAAATCGTAAAACGCAACCATACTATTTTCCGCGTACATATTCAAGGAGATGCTTTTATACTGCAGATTTTTTCATTCTCAATATCCAGTAAGAATCATTCTGTGCCCTTGCATCATCCAGAAAGGTTTTGGTGCTTATTTATTAATTAGGTGGGCATACTTGCACATCAGTGTTAAATTATTGATGTTAATGAGGTTAAGCTCTCTCAAGTTGTATTGAGCCACTGTCATTCTGTTAACGAAATTTTGTATCATCAATAGGCGTCAATTATTTGTTGGCTCCCGCAGTCAGGCTTGTTTCACGTTTTCCTGTGAAAATGTACACGCCGAGGTCAATCAGATAGTTTAAAATTCAAAGGGTATATAAATGTTAAACTTTTCCTTAAATGTTAAACTGTAATCACTACACTTTAGTATAATGTTGAAATATATAATTTTAGCACCCCATTACAATTGAGGTGGAATTATTGGCTGGTATAATGTGTACAGTCCACCTATCCCGATCAGGTACAAGAAAGCAACGATTGAAATAGAACAATTTGGTGAAGTTCATTGCACGCCGAAAGTGAGTTTTTGAGAATTGTAATCCAAAGTAGTGATGTGTAGCAGTCAAAGTGATGTCAGACAGGTGTAAAATGGGGTCCTAAAATAGCAAAAATTGGCTGACGGAATACGGCAATATTGAAGCTTCTTTCATTCTTGTTACATGACGCCTGCTGTATCATAAGCAGTGTCGTTGTACATGTATGCATATAGTCATTACATCAGGTACGAGAGTTTGCGGATTAACACAATCAAATATTTTCTCTTTTCAGTCGAAATCGTGACTGATTTTTTTTGGGGGGGGGTTCCGATTTCCTGGGAATCTAACAAAATTATTGACACTTCTCACATCGCCAGAAGCTGCTTAATTTTTTGTAATTTTTGCGAATATTGGAGATTAGTAATATAGTTTCCAGTTCCTGGTAATGAAGTAAGCAACATACGGTACGCATTAAAAAAAACATGGCAAAGACGTTTCCTTTACCAATTTCCCGACAGCCCCGCGGACCTCCTTCCTGCCGTCCCGGTCCCGGGGGGCACGGTTCGCTTAGATCGAGGCTGCTCAAGAGGGCCCACTTGGCATGGCTTGACCCTGCGGTTATCTGCGGGTAACCAGTGTGGCCCGCAGCTTATTCGTTCAGTACGACGCATGAGGAGGGGAGGGGAGTTGCTCGGGCGTGACCGGTTCTACCTTAGTGAAATGCGAGTGGCACCCACGCGTCCGCGGGCAGTCTGGTTCCAATTCTTACATATGAGCAAATCTGTTAGGGCTGCACTAGTGGGCCGCTCACATCATATACACTGGCCCAGCTCTTTTCTGTGGGCCACAGTTATGGCCCGCTGCTCGTCGATTCATCCCGTCGCGTCGTTAGGGAAGGAGTGGATGCGAGGCGCGGGTGCAAGGCAGCGGGCCACCGCCGACAGACGGGCTCCAATTCTTCATTTGAGCAGCCCTGGCTCGGGGCACTCATTATCCAGGGGCCGCCCGCCCCCGGAGGCCACCTCGCCATCTGAGCGTAAGCGCCCTGAGCCCTGGACCTCCTCGTTAGGCGCCCGGGGATTCCGCCGCGCCGGGACTCCGTTTCATTATCGAACCATTGCCAATTATTTAGAAAAGAGAATAAGCGTATTGGAAGAAGCGTTACTGAAGCGAGACTTCCTTCCCGCGTCGGCGGCCCGCCCGTCCTGCCCCTAAGAATCTTCCGCAGCGATTCCACGAGTGATTTTGTCGGAAGTTTCGCGAGGATTGTCTCCGGAAGGATTCTTAATGTCGTCGAGCGTTTTCGCCGAGAGGAGAAGGAGAAGAAAGCATCCAAATTACTGTCTTCGGAACCTTTGCGAATAGCTTGCATTCTGGGGAACGTCATTTCTTTTCGAGAGCAGCTTATTGGGAAAGGACGTTTCCTGCTCCGAGATAAATATATCGATCTTTCACAAGTCTTTTCTTTCTTCCGTGCTTCCAATTTATTTTCTACTTATTTTTGCTCTCGCTTTTTTCCCCGTAGATAAATATTACTGAAAGCATTCCTTTCATAAAATGCCTTCGTGAATATGTATGAATACACGGAATTTGTGTTATTTCCAACCAAAGGCAGCCAAATACATATTTTACTACACAAAACAACGTACTTCGTCTCCTAATTGTCCATAAATCCCCTACGGAAGCTCGTTTCTGGAAGTTTTTATGAAGGGACTCCCTCGCTAGCCTGGAATGTAGTCCCCCCGTACCGATTGCTAACAATGAGACATCGTCCTTGTGCCATGCAATAGGCACTGCTTTCTCCCCCAATCGACGGTATTTTCTCATCTCTTTCCACTTTGAATGGGCAGCAGAGAGTATCGCGGTCGTTTTCCCCATTTCGTCCGGCACATTAGCCTTGCGCCACAGGAAAAGAGAAAGTCCATTTTTATTGGAATCAATTTTGCATCAACTTTCAAAGAGCAATTATTCATCCGACACCTGCCGTTTCCTCACAACGCAATTACGTAATTTCACTTCATTGCGGAAGAACTTCGTGTAGAAAGATGTATTGTGGCGATCAAGTGGGTTTCAAATCACGAAATTTATTTTGAAATTTCCTGAAATTTCCTGAAATGAAAGGATTGTATTGCTTTATTATAAGATTTATTTATAAGACGGCATGTATTATATTGCTGTATTTATAAGATGGTCAATATACTTTGGATAAGGTTGAATTGACAGTTTTCTAAAGCGAGTGAAACTGTGGTCAGGGATACTTTGGGATGCATCGAAATATCACAACACGTGCAATGATTTGCATGCAATTATCAGTACATTGGGAACCTTTAGGAATGGAAACAGAGACCCTTTAAAAGGCTTAGTTTCCATGCTATTTGCATTCATGCCTGTTGAGGCATTTGCAACGAGATACATGATGGAACAATAGAGACAATGCATACCCCCAAAGGATATCAGTTTCCCCAATTAAGGGCCGGTAATTTGTAATTTACAACCACAAAATATTTTAAATCAACCGTTAAAAACAGGCATGGGGAGTATAAAACATGATTTATTTCGAAAAATTTATCTTCTTAGTATTTTAATGAATTAAAAATTATAATACAAATAAAATTAGTGTTAAATATAATTTATATGTAAAATGAATTTTTCTAGACGTTGTGTAAAGTGTTGGGAACAATATTGACTAACAATGTTGAGAAAGGTGTGTGAAGGGTTGCAAATGAAAATATTTCAAAAAAAGTTCGAGATTTAGATTTCAACAATTGCTAACTAGGTCAGACCTATTTCCTTAGTGTATTGGCAATACCCAATTACTTACATAGTATAGATTTCTTAGCTATTGCTGAGTTTCCGCTGCGAACGGACGACAGTGATCCGCTTCATATATAAAGACGGATCTGAGGGTCCAGCAGGGCACACTAAACTGATTCGGTCTGCCCCTGCGTACTCGTAAAATCCTGGAGAGCTGTCCGCCCGTTCATTGATTTCCGATCACGGCCCCATCGAATTTTGGCACCCATCTCTCGTACTTTTTGTTTCCTTCCGATCAATTATAATAAACGCAAATCCCTTTAGCGCGTTACTCCACAAATCCGCCTCGGTGGCCTCTCCTGTGACAGCCATAACCCCATTACGTCGAGCCATGAAGATTACGTAATTCCATTGTAGAGGAAATTGAATGCATCGACGCTTCGAGGAAGCCTCGTGGTGGTTTTGTCAAAGAACATTAAATCGAGAGCGCGCGCTTGCCCTTTATGGCAGCTGCGATGTCACAGATTGCGGTGATTGTGTTACGTGTTGCTGAGGAGGTTACGGCAGGCTTAGTGCTAAATTGGTTTCCAGACGTGTGCTCGTGTGCTTGCTTTCCAGCGCGCAGCAGGAACCCGACCGCACCCACCAAGCACTTCCATTATTCACACAGCGAAATAACGACGTCACCATTGGCACAACTCTGAAAGCAGATTTGCGTCCTTGGAATATTTTCTCGAGAATAAATTATTGTGATTCGTTCATTATTTGTATTGTATTGCTCGAATGAACCATCGTGTGAACCTCGAATGAACGTGAAGAGAAGGAAATTGTATTTATTCTTATCTTCGGATGATTAAGAGTAAAGCGATTGGATACAAATATCACATAGATTTTTAATTATTTGTATCATACCACAATTGTATCGGAAGTTTCATCGCATGCGAATTACAAACTGATTCTCTATTCTGTTATACCCTGACAATCGTGCTAAGTTTCTGAAATATGAAGCAAAACCAAGGGAATAGGTTTTCAATTAAATATTATTAGTATTTTAGGAACTGTTCCGCAGAGTATATGGTTGTGCTTTGGATTGTTACTGATATAATCGCTGATGAATAGATACAAAATAAATCGAAGTACAAACGCATTCATTGTACAAATAATATAATAATTTCTCCTTTAAATTTAAGTAATTCCCTAAATGTAAAATGTGCATTATTACAAATCAGAATGCGTAACTAATTATTCACTACATGAGTAAACAAGTGTTTAGTTTCAATTGTGTGTACGTATAATCGGTCGTCAGATAAAAAACGAAATTTGAATACATTGTTTCTCTGATGAAAAAGTAGCCTTTTCTTTTTCATTCAAAAATGTTAACGAGTCACTACTTTAAGAGGCTACGTTTCACAATTTTTGTACATTTTCTGGATAACTTTTCTTCATATTTCAAATGAGATCATTATTGCTTTTTCATTACAGTTTTCGCACGGAGGAACTCAGGATATATAGGAATATTTTTAGACAAATGTATCACAGAAAACCTTCGATTTCGCACAAGGTCTTTACTTTCTCTGAAGCGAATACGCTCATTATAATTGTGCTCTTTCCGACACTGTGCTTGCGGTCTTCTTATTTTCTTTAAACGTTTTTTTTCTTTCGTTTTTTCGCCGTTTCCAACACCTTGCGGAAACACGGAATGTCAATTTTTTTTCATCGTCTGTTTACTTTATTGATACTATGAACCGCCAAACCTGTTCTATAAATCGCCCCCACGATAATAAAAATTTCCCTGCTCAATCGTGGCTATGTTGATAACTCCATTATTCATTTCAATTGTCATGTTGATACACTGAAATTTTTTTATCTTATTGTTGGAAAATGTGCGGAGGTTCAGACACAAAAAATGACTGAAATATCTGGCAAATCCCCCTGATTAATGAATATTGTGTTCTCACAATCGTATATTTCGAGCGTAAACATATATAAAACACATATCTATTTCAAAAATAGATTCGTAGAAGAGAATTCATATTCATTTGCTAACCATGCATCATAAATTTCAACAGACGCGAATTATAAATTGATTCTATATTCTGTAATACCGTGACAATCGTATTCAGTTTATGAAATGAAACTAAGGCAACATGTATGTTTTCAATTAACTATTATTTGTATTTTACAAATTGTTCCGCAGAATACGTCATTGTGCTTTGGATTATTATTGATGAATAGATACAGAGTAAATCGAAGAAGAGCATGTAACTGCATTCATTGATCAAATCATTTAATAATTTATGCTACAATTTAAAGCAGTATTTTAAATATATAATGTACGTGTACAGAAATCAAATGGCGTAACTAATAACACCATAAAGAAGATTCAAGTACATTGTTTCTTTGATTATAGAGTTTTTTCTTTACCTTTTAAAAAAAGTTAGCGGATCACTATTTTAAGGCACTTTGCACAGCAATTATCCTTTCTTTATCGAATAAAGTTTCTTCACATTTGAAGCGAGACCATTACTGCATTATCATCAAAGTATTTGTACGGAGGTACTTCAAAAACACTTCACATACACTCAAAACCACCTCACATTCTCGACATTCATATTTTATGTGCTATGGAAGATTGGAAAATGTAGGAGTTGTTTCAATAGACAAATTTAGATTAGTTTCCAGAATTACAAGGAGGCGCGCGTACCTATTTGCTTTCCAAATCATATCAAAGTAGTGATGAAGCTACTGCAATAAATCCTAATAATGACATAATTGACATGTTAAACAATCAACTGGCAGTCACTGCAAGAAGCACACATCTCTCTGTTTAAAGAAAGAAATTGAAGACAATCTTTGAGATAAGTATGCATTACATTGCTAATTAGAAATAAGACTGAATGGATGTGCTTGGTAGCGTACAGTGAAAGTAATTAAGTTCTGAAAAGTAATTATTATCAATAGGATCTCTACTAGGGAATAGGTTCCAAACTTTGAATATATACGTACTGTGTGCTCTTTATTTTATTCGATGAGAGAGCAGTGGAGGTTTAGTTATTGCGTCCGCAGTTCTACATTTCAAAGAAAATTCCATCTCATACAATGATACGAACAACCGTGTTACTAACTTTTATACTTGTTTTGTTTTTAATGTGGCATCTGTGGGTAGTATCTCCATGATGGAATTCAGCATGACTTTTTGCGTCTTTCTTGGTCCTGCCGCAAGATGTCGCATGATCGCGACCGTATCAAGCAGTGCTGAAGATCAAGTGACTACCGGCAGGACTGAGAATAACGCAAAAAGTCGTGCCGAATTCCGTCTTGGAGATATTTCCCACAGATGCGACGTTAGAAAAACCCAAGTATATTCATAATTTAACTAAGGAAAATAACAAGAGTGTAGGCATTATAGGGTGACAAGGGCGCAGGTCGGATCTCATGTTTGCGTCGCGTACTATGCGTACGTTTTGAACTCAGAAATGCGACTTGGAAGTCTGCGAGCGAGGTGCGCCCACCTGGTCATGGCCCCCTCCTCCTCTGTGTCCCCCCCCCCATCACTCTCCCGCGCGAATTGAGGAAATCCACAGGGGCCTTGGGCGAGCTTCTTCCCTGCACCGCTGCCACGACACAGCGCGACCGCAGCACTCTCAGTTCACCAAGCAGAAGCCGCGCGAACTGGCAGAACGACGCTACATCGACAACAAAACATCGATGTTCTAAATTAATACATCGATGGTAATTTTTGTAGCTCAAAAAACACGAATAGTTTTAAACATCGAAGTTTTTAAAAAGTGATTTGATAACCTGAAACATTAATGTTCGCGTCAGAGAGATCTCTATCAGTCTCTGAACTTGTTTATTCATTTAAAATGAAGATTTAACCGACAAAAAAGTAAAAAATAATTTTAATTAACGAAACTGAGCCTTAGCGCTTAGGGATATCTTAAGGGCCAGAGCTTTCTCAATTAGCTGTAGAAGAATGTTAGTAGGGGAGACCTTACGGATTCTGCACATGCGTTAACCGCCTCTCCACGTGGGAAAGAACGAGAAAAGTCGTACGAAAAATGAGGGCAACGAGGTCATCTCTCGGAAAGGGGGGGGTGATTACTCGATGAAGGAAATATAAAAGCACTCGCTTGGTTCGACACAAGAACTGACAGTGGTATCATCAATTATTATTTCATATTTTAAATTTTGAAATGTGTATTTATGGAACTTTATCACTCTCGAATAGAACATCGAAAACATTAAAACGTGGAGCACAAATCATCGATGTTTAAAAAAATCATCAGCTTGAATAAATCGATCTTTAAAAAATCTTCTCGGTGTTTTGAAACCATCGTCATCGATGTCACGCCCTAAGCTGACGCCTTGGGAATTTCTCCGCTCGCGGGCGATGATGGCGCCAAGGCATTCCTCATCTTTGGTTTCTTTCTCATTTCTTTCCTCGCGTTCTTCTTTCAAACATCGTTTTAGAGAGATTTGGCTTCCTTATCTTTTTGTCGTTCTCGAATTGACTCCTGAAGTCACGAGATCCCTGAACGATAGCAGACTAGGGACAACAGTCTAGGAACCCGCGGGAACGATTGCATTCTCTTCCGAAGTTCAAATGTGCGTGGATGAACTTGAGTACTATAGATCCTTTTATATTCGTGCGGTAGTGCGAAGTTTGTTGCTTTCTGGAGACCGGATAAAATATTCTACCTAGAATATAATATACAGTATTTGCACAAAGAGAACGTATCTGTATAACCATGCAATGGACATTAGTTCAGATGTCTATAAGTTATAGAACTGTTGAGGTGTGAACACAGCAACAAATTGTTAAAGGATTCTTTTCAAGATATTTTAGAAGCAATAAGTGAATATATATCTCCTCGATTGTAAACCATTTTCTTCAATAAATTATATGAAATCGTTTTGTGTTTTTTCTTTTCCTAACAAACTGTTCAACAACAAAGTATTTGGTATAAAATGCAATGGAAATTGTGCGTTCGTGAGACTCAAGAAAGTTTCATGTTAATCGCTACGTCGAAGGGCGGTGCATCGTATCGACTTGGACACCCAACAGTAACGTCTGTTGGACCATGAAGTATTGGGTTATATTTCACGCCATTCCAATCGCGGGTTAGCATTGTCGTTCATGTGAGCGCTTTCTTGCAAGTGTGTGACGGTAAGGGGCAAGAGTCGAACTTGGCCTTGCTTTTGAATGAGATAATACTAATTTAAAACAAGAAGTGTGATCTCTTAGAAAAAACCTGTGACTATTACTGGAAGGTTGCTGTAACATTCTTTGACAATTATAAATAAAAACTGAACATAACCTTAAAAATTGTATAGCAACGTCAATCCATCCATTAATCAATAAATAAATAATTGAAATCTCTTCCCACCTGTTCTGTAGACTTCATTTGCTGTATTAACATTCTCTCAATTAAGGATATCGTGTTGACTATCAAGCTGACTGAAAATATATTAAAATAAATTAATTTTAACATTACTTTTCACTTATTAAAATTCTTTTCGTAATTAATTATCATTTCTAATTGGATTATATTCTGAAATTTATGTAGCTATTTTTTTTTTTGTCTTGGGGAAACAATTTGCACAACGGTCTGCTTTAATGAGTATATTTGAGGGAAAGATATTAAAAATGAATCTGGTTCAAAGAGGTGCGGATGGAAAAGTTTGAAAAATCATTACAAATATTGTGCTACCATTACGACTAAGGAGTCACTTTCCAATTTTACTGTAATATTCAGTTATTATTATTATTATTATTATTATTATTATTATTATTATTATTATCACCAAAGATTATAAAATGATTACTGGTTTTGGTCATAAACTGACTGTTAAATAACGTCGACTTTCTGTTCTTTTATACCATGAAGATTTGTTTATACCAAGAATATTTAATATTCTACTGAGAATTTCATTAAGGCGTTTACTTTGTTTACAAACGGTGCAATCAGGATCATCTTGAAGATGGTTGTTATAATACTGCTTTCTCTGTTACTCTAATTTCAACTGGAAAATGTGTCTTGTAATAGGTCCATAACTACATTAAACGAGGAGGAAAGCTGTACCATTTGTCATAACGGGAAGTAATTGACAGTGGTCCGTTATCATTGGCTAGTTATTGTCACGTCCTTAAACTGGTATGAGAAAAAAGCATTGTGGAGCTTAGAGCTATTGTACTGGCCGACAATAGGCATTGGCGTAATGAATGCCCCGGTATGATCACATGATACCATTACTATCATTTCCCGTGCAATCTTAATAGGATTATGCCGGTAGTATCCTCGTTCGTTAGAGTAACGGGATCGTGCAACCGGGATGAATGTAACCTATTGTCAGTTTCAGGTTCATCACCGAGAAAATGACCCATGATATTCAAAATAATGCAACCCGGAAACTGTAATTCAAAAATATAGTACTGAACCATAAATTTATCCGTAATGTGTTTGAAAAAGGCACGTAATTTACTTGTTACAACGTCGTAATATATCTTCAAAATTTAAGTGTTCATGTTACCTTTGCAGGGCCCCTGGCAGAGCGCTCCTAGTGTCCTAGTCCCGACGACGGCGGATTTTTGTCACTAGAATGTTTGGTAGCCGATCCGGTGGCCGAGGTAGCTAAGACAGTAGTGTCGTAGTGATCTCGGACCGAAGAATCCCGGGTTCTAGTCCCGGCTCGGGCATGGTTGTCTTTGTGTTCGTGCTTTCATCCCTTATCATCACCACATCGTCTCATCTTCACAGTTACTATAACGTTAACTTCAATAGTAGTCGCTAATGACCTAGATCTTGATGCGACCTTAAATAACCCAAAAAAGGCTAGGTCGAATTCCAACGCTGCCTGGAGATAATTTCTAGCGGCTTGCTGCCCTGGTTAGTAGTTTTCCGTGTTTTCTCCGGTCCGCACCAGACGAATACCTTAACATACGGGCCAAGGACCGCGCGAGATTTTCCCTCCTTCATCCTTGTCCCCTTCTCGTCGAATTGAAGGAACACCGCCACCTATCGGGATTTCGCATGCACTACATTTACGAAACTAATGAATATAATAGTTAACGAAACCCGGAAACTCTAAATAACCAATAAACACTCCTGGATTTTTGTGCAGTGTATTAACAAAACCAAGCCAATCCCCGATCTAGTCATCAAAGTCCCGTTAAGAGCAGACACGCGGTCGTGCAGCAGAATGAATTCAATCTCCATGGAATCCCATAAACGAACACTTGCTCCGCAACACCTTCGACCCACGCGGAATCCAATGAAGAAACGAAGAGAAAGTTTCTTCGCGCAAGTTCACGAAGGCCTGCGCCGCAGAGTTGCGAAAGAGCCGAACCGCAGAAGTACAGCCCCGGGTTACGAACCGCAACCCCTGAGTGCTGGAACGTCGTTGGGCGCCGCCATTACCTCCCCAGGGCCCAAGTCATCAGGCGCGCAAGGACGAGGGTAGCTAGCGGGCGACGGAGACGAGGGTTAATATTGGCTCTCAAATTGTCAATAATTAGTTGTTGGAAACTCGGCGGAAGGGGTGGGAGTTACCAACTTCTACTCCAACAATGGGCCATTCTCGCGCAACTCGGAGTAATTTAGTTTTATTCCTTTAAAATTTACGTTTCTTCCCTATAAACGAGTTTCGGCTCAATATCGGAAGATGCCTGCGCGGCTGCCTCCTGCGCGCCGAGGGGTTGGAGCAGGCGGGGTGGAATGGGCGTGCCCGGGCGGCGCAGGAGGGAGGCCTCTGTTCCAACGCGATCCTCGGGGACACCTCTCACTGTGAAGGCGCGTGGCGGACGCAACTTGACTTCTTAAAGAAGCTGCTTACGGTGAAGTAACTTTGTTATAAAAATCCACAACATTAATTACAATTAACAAAATTTGGGAATATTTTCTCCATTTTCTAAGCAATACGTTCCTTGAAGTATGTGTTACTTTTTACGATGAGTAATAAATTCGCAAATATCTTAAATGTTATTGGTAAGCATGATGGGAAGTGCAAATGATTGGATGCTAATTTCGATTCCCTCTTAAAGATGAAATAATTTATGATCTATTACTTATTTTTTATCTCAGCGGGTTATCTCGTTTCACCAGTCGACGAACATGCTAAATCAGTGAACAAACAGTTATGAAAATTCTTTTGAAAAATCCAAATCGGTGTTGTTTTTTTCTCTATCTGTAAAAACTGGATTTTTAAATTTCTGTGAGGTCTACACGGTGTTCAAATATGCAAATTGTATGTTGTGCCGTCAAGATCTCTCTGTATCTTTGCTGATTTAATTATTCAATTTCCTATTAAATACACATTTTTTCTAATTAAAATATTTCTGAGTTCAGCGACGATTTCTACAGTCAAATTTCCTTCACACAAATGAATGTCATTTCCGAATCACATAGGCCTCTTTTGCCTTTTCATGTAACTCTTAATATTCAGTTTTCGATTTCGTTCTGAACTGACACGTTTTATCTTCGTTATCTCGCGCGCCAGCTCTACCTCTACCCCGGTGGACGTGACAGGTCGCTGAGGCCCTAGGAGCTGATTTCGCCGCCTCCGCGTACGCAGCTCCGCCCCATTTCCCCTGTCACCTCCCCGTCTCTCTCCAGTGCCAGCGCCAGAAACTTTTCGCTGACGCGCGCTGGCTCCGCCGCGCCGCCGCCGCCGCAGCAGCAGCCCCCATCACAATCGGGCCTTCATACCTATGCTAATGAGTCATTCGTGGCGCCGCCTGCTCCTCGTTTGTCAGGAAGAGAGCGCGCGCGGCGGTGCGGAGAGGGGGTCGCAAGGGGTACGCTTAAAAAGGGGCGAGCGCGGGGGCGGGTGAGGAGAAAGCGAGCGCGGATATAGCAGGAAGTGGAAGGTGTAGGTGGGAAAGAGAAGAAAGTATACGGCAAGCAAGAGTGAGTGCAAGGACAATAGAAATGTAGCCAATAGCCAAGGCTTTCGATAGCAAATCAACCAGATGGAGTGTGTACCGTAGTCTTGAGTATAAGATAACAACAACGTAGCGATGGCCTAAGAAGGAATAAATATCAACAAGCAGGAGAAATAGAATTTCAAAATTACAAGAATAGTGAATGAGTTTGTGTTTTTGAAAAGGAGATAGTTGAGGTTGCAGAAACCCCTGAAAATAAACGGAATGAGAAATATGGTCGAATATGATGTCAAATGAAAGAGGATGAAAGTAAGGAAAGGAACTTGTTAAAGTCACGCAGTTCAAATGCACCACTCAAATACCGCATTTGCTCCTCTTTTATTCAAATAAAAGAGCGCCGAAGCCAATTAACTTGCTTCGAACGGATTGACATGCTGCGACGGTGGTGGGTTTTCGATACGAGCTGCACAGCCAGTTCGAATTCATTCGCTGTCTGGAGGAGAGTTCAGGCAGCCCGCTGCTCTGATCGCGAGTTTTCCGTAGTTTCTCCGATCAGTATCAGGCGAACGCCGGAGCAGTATCGTAACAAACGAACTGCGTGCGATATTTTCTTCCTCATCCTTGTCCTCTCCACTTCCCTTAGACGTACACTTAAACTTACTCTACTCTACCATGACCTTAAATATTAACCCGCATTGGGCGGCACTAGGGGAGATACCTGGTGGTGGAAAATTTCTGTAAGTAGACGTGGAAGTCGGCGCAAGATCTCTCTTTCCAGAACCGGAGGAACACCGCCCCCTTCCCGGGAGATAACACTCACTTCGCTTATGGGACCAATGATCTTAGCAATTAGTGCGCTCGAAATCAATACATAACACACTCACTCAGTCTCTCGAACCAACTGAGGAGTCGATGAGGAGGGGACGATGAATAGGCCCCCGCGCCGCGCGGGAGGAATTGCCAAGTGAAGGCGGCCGCGGTGCGCCAGGGAGGAGACAGCGAAATGCAAAACGAGCGGCGAATGAGGGCGCGCCGCCGGGGGCGGCGGCACGCAGAGAGGGATGCGGGGACGCGGGCGGCGCCAGGGGAAGGCGGGGACGCCGACGACCTTCTCGTTAAAAGTTGAGCCTACACGCCCACCCCCGCTCAACTGCTCATCGGGCGCTGCTCGCCGATAACAGACGTCCATTATTTTCAAGAAGCCCTCCGCACTAACTAATGATGCCCCAAAGTCTAGGAGAATGGTTCCAGCCATCCATACGAAGGAACGAACTGATTTTTATTGCCGATCGAGTAATATTTGACTTGTGTTTAGAGGTTTTATTTAATTTTGCTTTCCCACGTTAAATAAAAATAAAACAATAACATTGAACGTACAATCAGACAGTAGAAACTGAGCAAACTGAAAGCTTTTGTTTCTATCATGAAAAAAGTTTTTCGTCGTTATTTAAATGTTTTCTGATATTTTAAACTATTGTGAAAGAAGTAACTCATGATCAGATGTTAAATGTGGAGATACAACAAATGTACTGTTTATTTGTGAAATATATTTCTTGGAATTGTTTTGGTTTATTTAATAATCTCTACGTTCGCCTTTCAGAAAGTGTTTGTTATTACAGAAGTTCGTAGATTAATTCAGTATTCTTTGTTCTGTCATGAGTCCCATTGAAAGAAGCTATAACATCATGCTAATTTATTGGAGTTTAGTTTCGGAGATTTTGTAATAGTGATCTATAAAGCAAAGAAATAATACATGAAATTTCTAAATTGTAGGGCTCATTATATTCAAAGAATACGTGCCAGATGGTGGAAAATAATGCGTATGGTGTGGATAGAATACTTCGGGAAACAAACCAACTACTTAGAATAGTTAAGAAAATAAGTTTGCTTTCATTGTCCAAAACATTAGTCGAAAGTTTTAATAGAGATTGTGAAATAATAAATTTAATACGTGAAGTAGACGTGCGAAAGACAAACGCTTGTTTAATCTCAAACCGACAACATTTATTTTTATTTATTTTCTTTTGAATAGAACAATACAAAGATCAGAGAATACACTCTACACTTATTATAGTTGCTTATATCTACTTACAATTAACTTACAATAATCTTACATTACTACTAGGGTGTTAGAGGTATCTTTGTACAATATTTCTACTATGGATCGAGATCTGAAAATTTATTTAGGAATGTATGGAAAGGAAATTTATTTTTCATGCGGGTTCTGTGAGTTGGGTTATGGCAGAGTCTTAGCGGGGTTAGTTTGGGCATATTTGGTATGTTTTGGAAGAAGTGGGTGGATAAAAAATAATGTGGTTGGTAATCGGTTCTATCTGGAATTCTTTATGGAGGCGGCAACATAAAGCTCTTATTTTCATGTACGAGAGGCTGCCAGCACTGTTCACCTTGACCCTCCCTTCACTGGCCTTCCGCTCCGCGGCGCTGCCCGCTGTTCGAACGCGTCGCTCCCCAGCAAATGCGCCTTCCGCACGTGCGATGGCGTCAGCCTTATTCTTGGGCCTGCGTGTTCGTTTTTCGAATCGTGTAACATACCCTCGTCATCATCCACGCCAATGAGAAATCGAAGTTCTTTGATGTCATTATTTATTTTGAATATCGTCATCCCTTTTGGATTCAAAACTGGGAAGTAGTATCAAGGTTAAAAACTTCAGGCACGATGCTACAAAGTGCATGAAGTCATTTCATTCATTTTGTTGCATAATCTATGATATTAGGTAATTGATTAGTGAAAATGATGTAAAACGACCTTCGCCTAAAAACAAACGCTTGTATCATTTTTGTGTGGAATAAACAAACTTATTTGTTCATACTTTCCTAGAAATCGTGAGTCTGTTTACTAGGATTTTATCAGATATATTTTATGCTTATTCCACTGTTGTTTATGATTTGTATGTAATTATCATACATTACTAAGAACATCATTAGCGATATAATATCAAAATTCTCACACACACAGGGAAGTGTTTTTTTAAAATTAATGTTTGCTCTATTCTCAGAAACTGAATTTTCGAGTTCGCATTCCCTTCGGCTTGAGAATGAAAAATTGCTTCATATGCTTCCGGCAGGGTGAGCAAGCGCCCGATCATTCCCTCGCTAAAAAGGCCAAGGCCTCTGAAACGAAGATTCTTATGGCTCGCGTAAGTTGGCGTTTGTCCTTGGCAGAGATGACGATTCTAATTGTTAATTCGATTTGGGAACGGAACCACGGGCGCATGCATTGTCCTGAAGCCACTGCTGTACAGTCACGCCGCGCCGGCGGCGGCGGAGCTCGTTTTTCTTGCGAGCGCTGGGAGGTGGCGCTGTTGCCTCCGGGCCTTCCCAGCCTTCTGCTGAAGGGGGTGACGGTGGGGGGCAGCGGGGACGCAGGTGGCTGAAGAAGAGTGCGCATAGGTGTGTGCAAACGGGCCAGAGGGACAGTGATTTCCTTGAAAATTTTGAAAGAGGTCCTGTAGCCCCTATGTCATAAAACATTTCTATTTCCGTACATATCATTCTCTGATTTTTCTCTTGTTTAAGTTGATTTTTTGGAAGAACTGATACACGAAATTTGAGGAGAAAGAAGCTCTCCCAGACATCTGATAACGCTGTAAATGGTTCAATATAAAATCAGAAGTATTTTCATTGATTCTATAAATTTATAATTTCATTCTCTTTATAGTATATTTTATTTTCTAGAACAATAGGTATATGAAAATAAAATGCTTAATGGAAAAAAGGATCCATGAGAGTCCAGATACTAAACGTTCTGAGCACAAGGGAATCAAGTCCTCTTTTGGTCATTTTAATCATATTTCGTATTTAAAATCTCTATAAGAAGCTCTTTTCAGAGCATAAAAGATTGATGTCCCAATGTAAAAATGCTTATAACCGCGCAAACAATTTGCACTGAAATTAAATGTTTCGTAAAAAACCTTTGTCTATTTTTCTCACACGTTTGTTATCCTTTTGCTTTGGATGCTTGAAATGCATATATCCCGTCGCCCTTCTTATTTTTGGCTGCAGTTAGAAATATATTAATACTATGAAAGTGCGAGTAATGTGTAAAGTGATCGTAACTATTGTGAAAAAGCGAAAGTGATAGTACGAAAGTGCGATTAAAGTGGACATAGCTCATATTAATATAAGAGTATTAACAACCACGAATGTGCATGAGGGGAAGGGGAGCAGTGGGTGAGGCACGTGGTAGGCCCTGTAGAGGGGCGGGGCGGCGTGGGACGCGAGGGATGGCGGGCGGCGGGGGCGTGGCAGCGCGCGCGCATCCGCCTGCAGTTCACGCGCAGGGAAGCGCAGGTGGCCTTCGCCCGGCAATGTCACGCGTGCGGAACCTCACAGAGTAACTACGCCGAATGCACGACTCGCTGAATAACCGCTGATGCAACTGGTCCTTGTCAGGGACAGCAAGGTGGTCGCGGTTGCTTGACCTCCATCGTGGGGCTTGCGTATTGAGATCATTTATGTAAGGGAAGGTTATTAAAGTTAACTTTTCTTGTATAACGTTTTGGCAAATTTCTCTATTCCTCTTTCTTCTTTAATTATTTAAAATCTAGCGAAGAAAGCAAGGAAAATATATCGTAAATATGAACATTGTGAAAGAAGTTAAAAACGATAGCCAGTTACGGAAATTAATCCTGACACCTCCAACTGCGTTTATAGATGATGATGATGATAAGGCTAGATAAACCAACTGATTTTAGAGAAGACATTGCCATTCTTCCTTCATTTGATAAATCACATTGGGGAAAAATATACCAATGTTCACAAAATTATTATTAAAATATTTGTGAAGTGAATTGGGTTCCCTAAAGAAAAAAACGTTTATTGTAAAACACTGATTAAGCCAATTTTAAGTAACCTTATTAAACAATGTTTGCATTCTTCGTACGTATGATCAAAAATAAATTTTTTAAAGGTATATTTTTCTTGTTTATTAGAGATAACGCAGTGTATTTTCTGAAAATCAATAAAAAAACGCCACTAAAATAACTTCCATTCATTTGGCTCTGGAGCGCAACGCGTTGGGCGAGTAGCGTGGGTTCTGGCCCTCGGCATCAGAGCGCTCAATCCAGCGGTGCGTGCGGCGTGACGTTGCGAATAGGTGGCGGGCGGGCAGCCTCTGTCGCGACTGGCTTTGTATTTGCATCGCGATGCCGGTCCTCCTCCTCCTCACGTCGTCACTGCCAACCGCCCCTCGCTCTGCTCTTTCCCTGCCCCTGCCCCTGCCGCCTCAGCTCATCCCCGCCACGTCAGACGGCCTTCGTTGAACCGATCCTACCCCCTGTCCTGCAACCTGTCTTGTTTCCGGTTCTATCCATGATCCCGTGCCCGCTCCTATTTCCAGTCCTGCTCTCTTTCCCCGTTTCCCCGCTCCTATCCCCGAATCCGTCCGTGCGCCCGCCCCTGCCCTGCCCCCCTGCGCCACCCCGCTGCCTCCCCGCCACCGGAGCCGCCGCCGCCGCCTGCGCGTCTAGCCGCATCCGCCCGCCCGCCCGCGGGGAAATCAACGCAGCGGAAAAGCATCAATCTCGTGAATTTCGGAGAGGGAAGCGAAATGGCGAGAGCGAGAGAGTTTAAATTAAGCAATCGGGTAGAGCTGGTGCAGTTCGCTGCGTGTACTATGCCGCAGTTATTCGCTGTAGTAAAAACTTTGACGGCCGCTTCGCTAAATAGCCAATGTCATGTCGCGTCGTTTGGAAAGTTGGGGGCGGCGAAAGCTGCGGAAAATGCGGGAGACCGAGTTCATTTGAGTTGAGTGTGTTATTCAGCTTATCAAAGTGTCGTAGAATTTTTATTTTTTATGTTTGCGTCTATATACTGAGCGAAAGTTCCATTGGCTTGAAATATTAAAGCATTCAACGAAGTTAAGCCACATGAAAATGTCGAAGTAGAAATACATGTAAAGTCATGAGGACTTCACCTCGTATTTAGATTTATGTAATAAAGTCCAGTGTGTAAACAAGACTTTAAATAATCACTTATCCGTTTAATGTATAAATAATGCTCACATAAGTTTGAATATTTTTTACCACGACTTCATGAGAAATATTATATATTATTTATATTTTATATATTATATATTATTTTCTTCATTGAAATGTTAATGTACATTTGTGCATTCCGTCTTTATTGAATTGTTTATTTAATATTGGGCAAATAATAATAATAATAATAATAATAATAATAATAATAATAATAATAATAATAATAATAATAAAAGTAAACAAAAGCACAAGGAAGAACTTACTTTAATACGTATTAATTAAATATGAATTAACACGATCTTCTTAACATTAGATCCAAATTCAATCCACTAAACCCATCTTATCGATCATGTCAGGAAGCACAATACAAATTTATGCTCGCGAGGCAGCCCAGGACGCTATTCGAGAGCGTATTACGGAAACACCTGGCTCTTAAGCGGAGACATGCTAATCATCATCATTGTCGTCATCATCAATCGCCGCATGGCGATGCGCCCGCCCTCCCCCCCCCCACCTTACCCCGCCCCCGCACGCGCCCCTACGCGGCCCCGCGCACCGCCCCGATAATCGCCATGGCCTCCTGTTCCGTGCGTGCGTGATCTATGGGGCCGGGATCGACGCCCATTCGTCATCGTTGCGCCCACACACGTCAGCGATCTCTGCCTGCGCCAGCGCGCGAGCACGAGGTAACCCTCCCCTCCCCCTCCCAGCACAGTGGCCGGAAACGCCCTTCTGGAAGTGCGGCTGTGCTCCAGCGGAAACTTCGCCCTGCCGATCGCATCTCCTCCTATGAATTCTCTGGTTCTATCTTCTTTTACTTTGTCGAATTTCGCCTTTTTCTCTTCGTTTGTGATGCGTTTACCAAAACTGATTAATAAGTGGAATGATAAATTGTAGAACTTTAGGTAGTAACATGATAAGCCACACCAATAACAGCTAACTATCAACTATTCGTGAATTATAATAATAATAATAATAATAATAATAATAATAATAATAATAATAATAATAATAATAATAATAATAATAATTCGATTTGTTCTAAGTATGCGGCTCTAAGCTTTCTCCACAAATATCAAGCAAACATATATAGTAACATATAGTTACACCAAAATCAAGATATTAATGCTTACGAAAAGCGGGAGGCTGTTGGCTGGTGTGGCGTATCTTGTTACTGCCCCAAGTACTTCAGTTGATGAATTCTGCTAATGATAAAAATGGAGGGAACAATGAAATCCACGTTTGTGAAATGAGTAGGAAGCTCGAGATACTCGTTACGAAACACACCACACAACTTTTTATCCACCAGAAATTCCAAGCTCCTAATCAAATCGCAGATTCAGATACAAGGTTATGCCCACTGCGCCTCCATTTCGAATACTGACGGGACATATTACTCAAAAGACAATAATCTGATTGTTTCATTACATCATTTGTGAAATCGTTCACAAATGAAAGTTTTCCCAACCATCGTGCTTCTTATTTTCTACAATCAATGAGCAATTTTTTCATCCTTAAATAATAATGAACTTAAGCTGTAATAATAACACTAAAATTTTAAAAAAATATCTCGTTTGCTTGCTTGTTACAAGTGTAATGATTTCCAGAAAAGAGGCTTTAGAATTTTAAAAGCCAAGTCTCGTTAGGAAGAAAGGAATAGATATTCCGCTGTGAAATTAATGCAAAATGAGCTTTCCATAACGTCTTATCTCCAATCTTCTAGACCAACATTAAAAAGAGAAATATACAAAAGCTTAACCGGAAAGGAAAGTTATGAGTTTTCAGAAGCAAAGATAGTAATCAGTGAAATTACATAAACAATGTTATTTTAAGTAATTCATCATTTGTATGGTAAGATTTGGTTTAGGAAATACTTTATAAGAAAGAGAAACTTGCACTCGTTCATCGATTAAAACTTCCTTTCGTTCCGTTACCGTGGACGGCAGTAAATAACCAAAAGGAAGTTGCGGGAAGACGGCGGTGGGAGTGCACCGAAGGATTTGGCTCTCGTGGATTCTCATCTGCGGCCACTGCGGGCCGGAGGAGAGCAGAGCGAGGCAGCAGTGCTTGCCAGAGATCCCCCATTCACGGCTGTTCTCCGAACGGAATTGGTGTTTCCCATTGAACGCGCATCTGCGCTAGTGGGATGCACCTCTCTCCTCCTCTTCCCTCCCTCCCAGCCCCCTCACCCCTTTTGAAACGCACGGACAACAAATGTTTCGAATGGAAATCGATATCTCGTTTGTTTCGTCGTTCCACCCGTCTTCGTGTCCGTCGGCGCGCGCGACACCGCGCGAATAAAATATCGAACACAGAGCCGTCGACGAAAACCTCGATCCCAGGCCGTCCGTCGACGTCGCGGGCGCGGCCCAGGTTTTATATCGCGGCCATGGGATATTCTGGGCGAGCGGGCGGGACGTGGGCGGTTTTTACGGCGGGGGTCAACAACTTCGCGTGGTCTAGGGCGCGACGGAGACTGCGGAGATGAAGCAAGTGGAGGAGCAGTCGACGAACAGAACGCAGGAATAAGCGATGAAGAGAGGAAACAAAAACGCCAAAAGCGAAGGGCCAGTGCAGGGAAGGGGATAAGAGTGAACCCAAGGACAAATTTCTGCTCGGTAGGAAAGCCGTTCATAGACACTCATTTCCGTTTGTCAATCCGAATGCAAACTATCCGACACGATTCGATTCTACATTTGTTGTAAAGAACCTTTGGTGTATTGATAATATTCTACTAATTACATACGAATAGTAGGTATGAAAAAGCTTGGTGGAAAGAATATTTTCAAAGAATATTTTAAACAGTGGATTTTGGATGATCAACAAAGAAAGTGTGGATTATCATGTGTAAAGTGTTCTGATTAGGTATGGTGCCGATGATACAGAAAATGGAATTTCAAGATAAGCTAGGGCGTATGGTATTGGAGCGACTAAGGGTCGTGGAGAGAAGAAAACACCATTGCTATCCAACCGAACTAAGGGGAGATAAATTGAGCCTAGGTTGGCGTCTTAAGAGCCAACAGTCGATAGCTTAGAAAGGACTTTACCTGAGGAATTACTGTATTGAAGTCCAGCGGAAGAAGGAACGAATACTAACAGTTATAGTCAGTGATTGTGAAAGCAGAAGCTCAAGGGCGACGAAGAGATGAACAAAGAGAAGACGGTGGGAGGGATGCAAACAAGTATTAAGAAGAGCTTGTGTACACAGGAAGGGCCAGTAAGGGGACTCCGGAGGTTATAAGGGGAAGGAAACCCGTAGTGCAAGCAGAAGAGGCAGGGGCGGAGGTAGAGGAGACCGCGCGGGAGGCAACGCGATGGCGACGGAGAAGGATCAACGGCTGTACACAGTCGGCCCCGGCTGAGGACCTCCAGACGACGGGGTTGGAGCAACAACGGGACAGCGCGACGGTGAGGCTACCAGTGTAGCCATTGTCACGCCGAGACAGCAGCGTTGCCGTGAACTTTTTACAGTCAAGATCGTCCTCGGTCGCCGCGAGATAATCGATGTTTTCCATATGGGGAGCAGAGGGTTTCCGGAGACGAGCACACGCGGCGACGCGACGCACCCCCGCGGCCTCGCGCCGCGCGCGCCCCGCCCACTTTCACTTCCGGCTGCGCGGGCGGAGGTCGCGGCTTCGAGGCGCGGCGCCGACCGCTGCAGCGGCTGCACCGAGCACAGCTGAGGTTGCGGCCAGCCGCTGCGCTCTTGTCGCTACGCAGCTCCCCTCGTACGAGTACTTTGCAATTGGATGACATCGTAACAGCTGATGATCTGTCAAAGGACACTGAATAATTCGAAATACAGAAAGTGTCGGTCAAGCATAAACGTAGTATAGTATACTATATTATTCATAACTTAAGATTTATGTATCCATTTTTCTGTGAAAGTAGATGCTCACATACATATTAGTTTCACGCAAGCCAAATGTGAAGGAGCCTGGTACCTTGGACCAAGGACCTTGGTGCTCAAAAGAAATGTTTACCTAACAATTCGAATTCTACGATCACTTGAATCAGTGCAATACTCACGTCAGTATTAATAGATATTATATTAAAAATAAAATTATATGCTAATATTTTAGAGCCAGAAAACACACGTAGTCAAGAAACAGCGCAATTTCTGTTCTTAGAACTACGGAATTATTTATTGGTCTAGTTTAATTTAAGTATAATCTAAACAGATTTAAACTTTGAAGATATGTAATCGCCACTATTAATAGAGTATGTATCAACTACCTAGTTTTTTTTCTTGCTCATCCGTTGGCTGCGAGAAGAGTGTTCGGTTATTTCCACGACCGCACTAATGTATCAAAGCTCGGTTTTCCAAGCTAATTGTTTCTAATAGCGTAAATATATATTTACGCTATTAGAAACAATTAGCAATTAGAAGCAATTAGCGTCGATGACATCTGATATCAATATTGATATCAGATGTCATCGACGCTCGTCGCTACATTTTATTCATAATTCAATTAAAATTGGTAAAAGAATGCGAGTAGGAATTCTGTAACTTAAGAAACCGTGGTATTCTTCACAGCATAGCTGGCTTGTCTGTTTGCCGTGTCCTGCGCACCTGGTATGACGGCTGTCGCAGAGGTCCCGAGGGCGGGGGGCGGAGGGGCGGGGGCGCATGAGCGCGCGGTGGCGGCCTCCGCGGCCGCTCGCAGCGGCAGCGCCCCCTTCGCCCGCGGTTGTCTCCGCAATTACCGCTTCCGGCCACGTCGCTATTCTCGGCCGCCGCCCCCGGCGCCAATCGATGCGTCCAATCATTAGGCGCAGCGCGACCGGCCCTCCGTCACCGCCAATG
Organism: Teleogryllus occipitalis; assembly: GCA_011170035.1. Lineage (NCBI taxonomy): Eukaryota > Metazoa > Arthropoda > Insecta > Orthoptera > Gryllidae > Teleogryllus > Teleogryllus occipitalis. The sequence goes on along the minus strand of BLKR01001517.1, from coordinate 234,919 downwards.
CCGCCGGGAGAGCGCGCCAGCGGCGTTCCGACGCATGTAGGCGGCCGCGTTGCACAACCTGCTTCACACCCAGGATATTGCGAACAACTTTATTACAGTGCAAAATTGTTGGATGTAAGGCGTATGGATCCAATGTTCTGGAATTGAAAAATTAGTTTGTGAATAAATTAATGCAGGTATAATATAAAAAACTAAAATACTAATAATCGTAGTTGAAAAATGAAAAAAAAAATGTATTAAGAACATGCTGATTTAAGCCTACACTGGGTAAAAAATAAATGTATTTAAATCAGAAATTGTTCTCTTTAGGAAGTAGGTTCTCCCAATTTTGGATCCAATCTTCGCGAGCCAATAAGGGCTTAGAGAGAATGACAATGACGAAATTATTTATATTACGTTGTCTCTTTTGCGACTCGAAGATGTAAAATCACATAACCCCACAAATAACTTGATTACGAAACGACCTATATCCTCATCATCAACAACCTCAGACCCACCTATTGAACCCCCATCAGAACCTGATAAACATTTAAATAAAGACCTCTTTGCAAAAGAAAAAGAGAAGAATTATAAAAAGTGACGAGTAGGAAGTACTTATATTGAAGAATCTGAAAACTCGACATACAACTGACCCTTCTGAAGAAAATCTTATTGGATTCAAACAACGAATATCCCTTAAATTTTATTCAAATGAAGTTTTCTTGAAAAAAAAAACAACTAAAAACAATTCTGAGGTAATTGAAATAGCTCTAGAATTTACCTGTGATGTAACTCAATTGATCCAAATGTTAGAAAGACCATATTCAAAATTAAAGGATAGAAATATAAAGAGACGATTTACAAATCTAAAAAAGAAATAAAAAAACACATTGAAAGTAATGAATCAGAGTACTCTAGTGATACAAGTTAAAATATCTTACCCCTTAAATTAAGTATTAACTAACAGTGGTTGAAAGCATATTTTCAGTGGATTTAGTCCTCGAAGAAAACTCTATTAATTCTTATTAACAAATATAATCCAGATGCAATATGCTTACAGAAAACTAATAATTCAGAAAGAGTGATACCACAATTAAAAAGTATTCTGTATACCTAAGGAATAGAAGTAATCCAAGAATATCAAGGGGAGGCATAGCTATATATCTATATAAAATCTTCTTTTCAAGCAGATGAAATTTAAATAAACACCAATATTGAATGTACAGCAGTCAAAATTAACATGGGAAGAAACTATTTGAGTATCTGTAAAATCTACTTCGTCAATTGTTATAATTTTATAAAAAATAAAATATTAAAAATCATAGGTCAGCTACCTAAACCCTTTATTATGAAAGGTGATTTTAATAGTCATAGCCTAACGTTGGGATCTTATAAAGATGACAGAAGAGGAAAGATTATTAAAAACATATTAGAATACCCAAATATATTGATATTTAACAAAAAATACACTCACCTTAATAATGCACATAAAATGTTCAGTACTATTGATCTATATATATGTTCATCTTTTATTGCTTCTAAATTGGACTGGAGTACTACAGAAGACTTACATGGAAGTGGCCATTTTCCCATTCTCATATCTTACCTTAATAATACCTCAGTGTCTACTTACACTATCCTCCAAAAGGGAAATTCCAAGATGCTAACTTTAACAAATACAAGGAAATATTATCAACAAAAATAAATGAAATTAACATATTAGAAGAAACTTTCCCAATCTCCCTCAATGAAAAAATTAAGAAACTGACTGATCTCATCCTCAAAACAGCTAATGAAACAATTCCATAATCTTCAGGAAAACCAATAATGAAACAACTCCCTTGGTGGAATGAAGACTGCAAAAATGCTCATAAATTATACAGACACTCTTTCAATAAATGTAAGGGGCATCCAACCATATAAAATCATATTGAATATACAAGAACACGAGCAAAAGCAAGACGATTATACAAAGAAAATAAAATGCAGTCTTAGATTGACTTCATCTCATCAATAAATTGCTTCTTTAACCCAGCAGACAATTGGAAAAAAATCAAAGCTATCAATGGTTGCTACATGCAGCACATTCAACCTAAATTTATGTTACACAACGAGCGAATTACCTCTTGTAACGAAGAAATCGCGAACATTCTAGCTTCTACATTTGCTAATAATTCAAGCGACAGTAACTTTAACAATGAATTACAAATATACGTATCTAATTCGAATATAATAATGGATAGAATTATTCAATAAAATTCCTCGTGTTATTCTACATTGAATTATCCCGTTCAAGTACAAGTTGAGATTATACTAACTCGTACTTGAAATTCAAGCCCAGGACCGGATGAAATATACAATGTTTTTCTTAAAAAACTGCCGACAAATCCTAATGAATATCTAACTCAGTTCTTCAATGAAATAATAACTACTGGTAAATTTGAACTCCACTGAGAAATGGAGAAAATCTATAGGTATCCCGATTCTTAAACCTAACGAATATTCAATCAACCCGAGTACTTACAGACCTATCTCCATAACATCCACCCTCTACAAATTACTGGAAAAAATTGTCAGTAGAAGACTTAACTAGTAACTCGAATATTATAATAAAATTTCACCATTCCAAAGTGGTTTCAGACGAAATCGTTCTACAAATGATCATCTAGTAAACATCCATAGTGACATTTGTGATGTCTTTATAACTTTTAAATCTGTACTTAGTGTACTACTATTCTTAATTACCATAATGATATCACGAACCATGCCAGTTGATCAGTGAAAGTATACTTGTTTGCAGATTATATCACTCTAACATTTAGTGGAAAAAATATTAAAACATCTCAAGAATTGCTCCAAATCACTTAAAATGAACTTCAAGATTGCTCGGATTATTCCGAGTCAGCCGCATATCAAACGAGTCCAATTTCGAGCATTCTTGTGGAATCCAATGAAGAAACTCACGTCAGAAGAAGTAAACTATGTTATTCACATGCCAGCAAAATATCATCCCCTCCTAATAACTCTGTTTATAAGAATGTTTTTCTCTGAAAATATTATTCCCAAAAAAGAAACTAACACGTTAAGTTATCAAGCTTACTTCAACTAAATCTACAACAAATACATTGGATATACACACTTCTTCACCGACGGCTCCCGTAAAGAGATGGAGCTGGCTGTGCAATACAAATAAAAGAGGCACTACTACAGTCAAAGCTAAATGATTATTGCTCTATTTTTTACTGTGAAGCATATGCCATTTTCTCGCCTTTAAATATAATCGAAGACAAATTTGTTATTTTTACAGATTCCAAAAATGTGCTAGTAAACTTAAGTATTATAGTACAGAAAACCAGAAACCTATAGTGAATGCAATAGCTAACGTATATTATAACTTATTACACATCCACAGGGAAATAATTCACATTTGAATCCCATGGCACCGAGGTATTACCTGTAATACCTGTACCTGTATTACCTGTAATACCTGTTAGTTGATGAAGCAGAAAAACACTCTATTAATTCATCTCTTGAAGAGCATCCAGTCCCCAACAATCCAGCTCCCCTCAAAAAAGAACTTCATCAAAGAAATAAGGATTTTTCGAATACTGAATGGACCAAATCATCAAACCTCTTACATCAGATCAGGAAAAGTATCTTCGATGACCACCTCCCTTATTTTCACTAGAGAAAATATCAAACTGTGCTCATCCGTTTAAGAATTGGCCATTCCAAACTTACCCATCAGTATTTACTAACAAAATAAATACAAAAAATTGTGACCAATGCCTATCTGCCTTCTCTATATCACACATTATTGTTCTGTTCTATTTACAAAGATATCCGCAAAAAATATGCAATACCTCTCCCTCTCCCAGAAATAATTAACAACAAACACCACGTTGAAAATGTCTAAATTTTAAAAGGAATGTGACCTTATCAATAAGCTGTAAAAAAACTAAAAATCTCTTAAACCCCAATATTGTCGCAATGTTATGTCAAATAATGTACTAGTAATGCCGAATATGTATTCTGTTGATTTTTTCTTTTATATTCTGTTGTTGAATGTGATTGTTAATTGTCGTCATGTAATGTTACACTTATTTTTTACAAATTATGTATTTGTGTTTTAATTTTAAGTTTTGTTGTAAGTTCTGTTGTACTGTACTTTGATTGCATATACTGTATTTTGATTGTGGTCGGTAATGGCCTGGTAGTTTATGTGACCAATTCATAGAGCATAATTTAAAAAAAAATCCTAACTGTGTATTCAACTGACAAATTGTGCTTTTCACATTAGTTCACGTGCGTGGAAGTTTTAAAATGTAGAAAACGTTGAGTCTTTTAGGTACGATCAGATCAGATTTATCCACTTACAAAACTAGTGGAAGTACTCTTTTTTAGGGGAAATAACATTGATGTGGAAGAGTCTATGAAGGACTCCAAAAACAGTTTTTTTGCAATGTTAACATGTGCACTTTTTACATTGTGTGACAACTCATTGTTTCCAATGAAAAAAAAACGTTTCCCCGGCGTACGAAAAATTGATGTTAAAGCTTTAGATAATTTAAAAAATTAAACATCATGAGAGAATGGGAATGTTAAACAGTTCGAATGACTTCAAGTGACGTAATGTTCGACGATAAATCGATATTCTATCTCGTTTATAGTTGCACCACGTGTGCATAAACTCTCATGCGAAATTAACAGCTCGTACATCAAACACAAGCACTTTCCTGAAACAACATTATGGACTCCCTGATTCAGTTTCATTCGTCAGTTTTTTATCACAACCATGAACTGAAGCAAAGTCCTGTTTCCAACTGATATCAATGATGAGAGAACGACGTTCATTGGAAGCACTAGAATTTAAAAGCGAAGCGCTTACTGTGATGTACAGCTCGAATACATGGCCTACTCTTCAGTTCGCTGGGAAGTTTTAAAACCCATTTGTAGCAATTCGTCCCGTTCGCAGCGCAAATGCCCCTTCCGCGTCGGCCGTTGGGGCGCATGTTGGTGATGACTCATTGCATTGGTACATGCTCTTCGTTCGTGGAACCGGCACGGAATAGCTTCGAGTAGCTTCAACACTGTAGCTTGGTCTGTTCTGCCTTATTTCTATAAAATGGAATAGCTCTTTGGTAGAACAGATGGAATGCAAGGGAAGGTTCGCTTTATGGAACATTTAAAAGCATTTTTAGGTCCAAAACCGTCTATTTTAAGGCCATATAGACGTCTCACTGCACAGAATTGTATTTTTTTTAAATTTTTATAGGATTTTTTAAATGAATCAATTGCACCTTGACATTAGAAGCAAATTCTTATTAATTACATCATTTAATTATTTTGTATATTTACAGTCCTATACTATTACATATTCACTTCCAATTGCACCAGCTTATGAGTTTTATTATTCTCTTAGTAGGCGACATTCTTAGGATTTTATTAATTTATTTTATTTTCACGTAAATGCGTGAATGTGTATTACGATCTCCTGGTTATCGTAAAGAAATTTGCGTTCTAAGAGGGACAGAGAGAGAAAGGAAGAGAGAAAGAGAGAGAGGGAGAGAAAGAGAGAGAAAGAAAGAGAAAGAGTGGAGTGAAAAGCAGAGAGGGGGAGGGGGAGAGGGATATATATATATATATTTATATATTTATATTATATATTTATATTTATATATATATATATATATATATATATATATATAGAGAGAGAGAGAGAGAGAGAGAGAGAGATTATAACTCTTCCACTTGCAGTTGTTTCGTCATAACAATGGTCGTCACAAAGAACGAAAGGTGATTTAGTCAAGCACCAGCAAAAATTATTTGCAGATAAAATCTATTTAATATTCTTTTCTCATAAATACACCAAAGCTTTTATTCATAAAATCACGAGTACATTGAAAATTGAACCAATATTCGGATCCTAATTATTTCAATTTTAAATGCCCCAATGGTATTATCTATGATAGTTTAGCGTTGTTGTAATTTTATCCTCTTAAAAGATCTTGACAGATATAAATTCATTTCTAGGTCTTCTGTACAAAATATATTTTGAATTATTAACTCACTCACATGGAATCTTTTTGTAAAGGTATGAATTGAGTTTGACATTTCGTCGGTAGAGAAGAAACGTGGGACTTCTTAAAATGTCTCGTTTTTTAGTTAAGAACTATGGTAAGAAAATAATATATTTTATTAGTGAAAATTTCCTGTGGTCGACCAGGGAGATGGAGAGGTCTTCGGCCGCAGTATACATGGCGCTCGGAATCCACGTTCTCTCACGTTGAACAGTCAAATATTTCTCCGCGTGGCTCTACCGAAATACACATTGATCATTTGTTTCTTACATTTCAGCGCAATTATTAGCTGATATTTTTCATGTTTTCAAAATCAAAATTCCGACCACTTTGTGATCCAGCAAGGCTTCTTTCGGATATGTTCTTCTGAATGAACCCAGGACCTTCAAAGGACATATAACAGATCGACAATTCACAAACTATTGTATCTGTAATAAAAACAAAATACAAAAGGCAATTAACTCTCATTTTTTTTCAACAAATTAACTCTAATTAACTGCAATTAACTCTAAATTTTTCGTATAAAAATCTCTTCTTGTTGAGTTGCTTCATGATGTTAGTTATTTTCTCTTACCTTGGAGAGAGATAGGCAGAAGTGTAAATTTATGATTTCATTTAAAAGTTGTGAGACGTGGATAGCACGCAGCAATGTCACAAAAACATATTCCCTCAAAGGAAAAGGGGGAGGAGTTACAATTATCTCTTTGTTTCTCCAAAGTTGAGTTGTAGGAATACTGCGATGTTAATAACTCGTTTTAATAAAAAAAAATACACTTCTGTGACTGCAAATGTCTATTACCTAATGATCATAGTAGCCCAGCACTAACCAAAGCCAGATGTTTCAGATTCTCGATAGAAAACGAAGCGAAGAAACTATGGCATGTCGAAAATCCTTACTTGTTTTGATGCTCAAAATACACAACTCGTACTAGAGGAATTAGTTTCCGCCCACTCTGTATGTTCGGGAATGGAGTACGGATTTGGCAATTCCGCCGGGTCGGGTCTGTGGAACGAAATCTTCCCGAGAGCCCATCCACCCGCTCGCAACGAGCTCTGCGCTCGCGAGCAACCTTAATCCCAGGGCGCGGGAAGTCGCTCTCTTTGACCGCACCGTACCGCGCCGCGGGGTCCCGTTCGCTTCCCGGATGATCCGTTACGTTACAATACCGCAGGGAGCGGAAGCCAGCCGGCGCGGCGCGGCGCTTCCCAGGCAGGGTTCGCCAGCGGAACGCGGGGTCGAGCCCGCGCGCTCAAATATGGCGAGACGAGGAACGGAGGGCGCGACCTCGCGCGATTCCACGCGAAAGGCGGCGGCCGAAGCCCCGCTCTACCTCCACGTTGAGCGCGAGGGCCGATGGCCCCCCGCGATCCGCTAGAAAGGGTAGAACACAATAAAGCTTAATTAGCCGATTATGGGCATTCGAAAGAATGTTATTAACTGTTTGCATATTCCTCTACATGCTACAAAACGTTTAGGGGAGATGACAGTTGTGTTCTAGTTACAAAAGCCATCGACACGGGAACACGGAAATGTGCACCGTTTTCTAGTTAATTATTCACTTTGCTTGCATCAAACAGATTTAAAGCTGGAAATGTGGAATTTTGTAGGTTAGGTTGCTAATAGACATGGGCAAATGCAATGCGTATCACACTTCTCACTACACGGTTACAACGCGCGTAACTCACAAAAAGTGTTTCCTATGCTTTTAAAAGCTTCATATGAAGGGGGACCAATGTTTGCTAGACCGTAATTTACAAACTGCAATAAATTTGAATATACCATTACAATTGTGAGGGGAGTGGCTTTTCGTATAAGACGCTATCGATCGTCCCAATGTTCCATAAAGAGCTTGTTGGTTGATGACTTATTTATGAGAACTACAGCAAATTGATTTGGGACACAAAATAAATAGAGTTTGCTTAATTTCACCGTTGATGTCCCGTTGCTCCATTTTACATCGCCACTGTGACATCAGGAAGGTGGTGAACAATTGTAACATATCTAAAAAGAACTGAATACCATCATCTTAGTGTTGAGTGTGTTGTGTATTAGTGTGTACGTGGGTAGAATGTAGTCTATTTTACAAGTAAAAAATAAATAAAGAGAGTTTACAAGGGATTCGATGTGTAAGGTAGAATAATGCATGAAACACTGTAGCCACAAAATAAACGGCTTCACTCTATGGAAAACCGTTCAGCTGAAAAATTAAAATTTCTGAGTTGTTACTCTTCTTCTACACTGATGGTGTAGTCCCTCTGAGGGCTTTTTTTTTGCATGTGCATTATTGATTGGTATAAGTAATACATAATACAAGTAGTGATGACACATACTTTCTCGTTTTAGTTTTCTATTTTCTTTGACCTAGGCTAGCTATTCTGGCATGCTACATGCTCTTGCCGGCTGCCATCTGTCTTCCCGCATATCACATTTTTTAAAAATTTTCTCAACTTTTCGGTTTCCGAATAGTAAAACTGAAATATCACTTTACGAACATTAGAGAAGAGTAAAAACTCGTCATAAATAATCATTTTCATTGAAAAATTTGAAGCCGTTTCTATATTTAAGTTTAAGCCTTACTACAAATGCAAAATTTGAAGCTCTTTTTCAGAGAATACTATTGAGTTTTCGATAGACTTCATTAGAAGTCATTTGAAGCACTTTCACGCACAAGTGCAATAATGTACACAAACCGCTGGACATGTGCATATTAAAAGCATGAGAGATATTTCAAAACAATTACATTTTTTTTAAAAAACAACAAAAGAATGCATCAAAATTAATTTTAGGTCTTCTTAATCAATTAAATTGGCGCTGTCTATACGGAAAGTTTGAAGAAAAAATTAGAGCCGTTTTTGAGCAAATGGCGTTTCAGCATTTCTGAAAATGCAGCATTTTGATCTTATTTTCACAGAAAACTTTTGAGTTTTGGAGAAACTGAATCTGACATCATTTAAAGCACATCTCGTGGTAAATGCAATGTGTCTCAGAGATTTCATGTAAAATTCTCCATAAAAACTAATGAAGTTATTCAAAATCGCAAAGCTTCGACTCAGGCCAGTCCGACGGGGGTTTCTTGAATTTGGAAAAAAAAACGTACGTATAATTTAGGCGCTAGTGTTGTTCACGTACACCCGACAGACAGGCGGACAGATAGACGGACAGATAGACGGACGAACGGAAGGTTTGAAAACAACCACTTTTTGTATCAGGGGACCTGAAAACGTGACCTTCCGTTGAAATCTCGAAATCGAATTTCCGTAGTATTACATAACTTTCTCTATATTACGTATATTACTTCGTATGTGTACGTAAGCATACGAGAATGTAAAAATACTTTTGTGAAATGTTTTTACAGCTGGAAAATGAATCATTTCGAAGTAGTTGGAGATAGGTTTAACACATTTTTCTCATAATAACTTTTTAGGTAGGAAACGGGCGATGCAACCACAGGAATGCAGTATATTCATTTATTTACAAATGCAATGTTCATTCAAACGTAATATTCATTCCACTGAAATAAATTTCTTGATTAAAATAAACTTTATTGCGTAAACGATTGCATTAAATGTTTATTACAAACAGTGGTTCGTTCTGAATTTAATTGTCTCTATTCTGTTGCGTATTTTCATCCTACCCTTGCATTACAAACACTGTACGAATGATAAGATGCGCGGCCCATGTTTCACGAAAATCGTTGACATCGTTGTTCCACCAGACCGGTTCCTCGTCTTTCATCTCTTATTTACATTTCCGGCAATCGCGACCCCAACCACCGTGACTTTGTGTGGTCTAAAGGTAGTACATTCCACATGTAATCTTGTTGCTTGCGACCACGTGGAAACCTGTCACAGCGACCCTTCGACCTCGCTGCCCCCTGCCTCCCTAGGCAGCTGCAGTGGACACTTGCTTTTACACAATCTTAAATTGCGTGTGTGCCGTAATGAATTATTCAAAAGTAGCGTTGGATAAAGAAGAGTAAGTGATGTCGAAAAGTATAAACAAATGTTGTCAATTAGTTCAAACTATAATTGTATGACAGATTTTTCTCATTGCTTTACTTTTTTTTTTTTAGCCTGCGTCCATAGAATAAGTTCCTGATAAAACCACCAATTTAAATTTGACCATAAAGCAAATTTGTTTGGGGGAAGGGTATCATAGACGATGTCTCTGATGTTAATGGGTATTTTGAACTAAAAGTTCTGTTACTTGGAAATACATTACATCGAAGCCAGTAAAATGACGTAAAATTCAAGGGAGGTTGTCGTCAATCTATGCAGACAAAGTGGAATGGTGAGAAGGGCGTTTGTTCGGCCACAAAAAGGAGTACAAAGAAGCGAAGGAATTTAAAAACAAGTCACCCTAAAATTCTTACATAGATAAATTGGGATAAAAGTACTACATGCCACAAAAAATAATTCTTTATAAGAGTTCAGTAACTGCCTTTTTTCTTTGAAACCTTTCGACATTTTCACTTTCTTGGTAAACGACACAGTATTCTAAAATATCAATGTATTCAATTTTGCACATATTTTACGTTCATCTTTCTTAGAAAAATGCTGCCACGACCTCTCACACGAACGTTTTCGATATACGAGAATCGGATGAAAATACCTGACCTGGAAAGACTCCTTTTGCTTCTTCGTCGATCTATTTTGTCATTTGGTTGCATCAGATGCCTTCAGAGTATTCGGCACGGAAAGGTTTCTGCCCGCAAGTTGAAAGTAGGTTTCGTACTAGGTAAAACGTAAATGAAATAAAAAGCAACACGAGTGATTTCAATACACAACATTGTGGATTGCCACCCGTGCCCCACAGCAAAGGATATCTTGGGCGTGGGAGGCAGCACTTCGCCGAAATGCTCGTGTTTTCCCTTTTCCATTGCGAGGCGGCGTTTCGAGGAATCGAAGGCATTCAGGAGGCTTTTGGCGACCGCCTGCGACTTCCAAGACGTGCGGGGGTGGGGCTGCACGGGTGCCCGGGTGGAGCGATCCAAGTGCCCCTGCCAAATACCGCTGCTGTCACCCCTTCCCCTAACCTGGCCCTCTTGCGCGAGACTTTGGAAAATAAATGAAAGATCCTAATTGGTACTTAGAAAGATGATGACATGAATAATGCTTAAATAGTGCTGTTCTATGATAATAGCTTTCCTTGTCCCGTGGGGATAAATGTCTTCACAAAAACTGTTATTTTAAATTAACATTTATGACCACCACTTCAGTTGTAGATCGGCGTGATAGATGAAGGATAGTTTATTTATTTGACATGCATTTAATTAATCATAATAATGATTTACTATTGTAGATCTGCATGTTTAGCTACCTTTGATACTGTATTCAACTAATGTTCAGATAGGTATTAAAAACTGCTTGTACTACCTTGAACTTTGACAAATTATTAGTTTTTACATTTTTTTTGTTTGTTTTTCTTTCTTTCTTACTTTCACTTCTTTTTCTTCCTTTTTGTCTTCCAGCTTTGAGGATAAGTAAATAATTCATTTCTTTATAATTTCCAAGTACAGAAAGTATTATACACGTGTAGTTACCTGAAACCGGCTTTTTAATTTTTGGGATGCAAAGTTAACAGGGCGAAGAATACCCGATGTGTCTGAGCAGTTTTCTTAATTTTCATCGTTTCATTCATCGTTTGAGTGTCTAAACACATGTAGGCTAAACAGAGAGGTTGACAAGCAATTTTTGCAGCAACGAAGACGCCTAATTCAGAATTGAAACAACAGATTTAAATAATGATAATCATAAGTACTTTAAAAGTGAGTCACTGATTACAGTTACTAATTATAGCTATGACATTGCCGAATTTCAACTTAATTCTACCAACCGCTTCAAGAACCAAACAAATTCTTGAAAACTGAAAAACGTCGTTAAGTCCTTTAAAATGTATTGTGAACATTACACATGGCAATTATTATTGCATTTGTACACTGAATTAGTTTTATAATATCTTAGATGAATCTGAAATCTGGAAAAACAAAAATAAATATTCTTTGAAACTAAAAATTTGCACCTGTTGCGCGTTTCGACTACGTTATCAATATCCTCTCCTTTCAGTTTTGCACAATGGAAATTCATGTAAACAATGAAAGATACACATCATGTTCTCCAAAACATATTTTTATGGGTTTGTTCATTATAATTATTTTATTTTTTAACTTCTCCCTTAATTCAATCATCCATCCATCAAAGCTTTCGTCAGCTGAGGCGATTCCGCTCGCGTAGCGGCCACGCGGTGCTTGAGGCTGAGCCTGACCAGCGGCGGCGGCGGGTACTCGGCGCCTACCTCCTGATCTCGCCTTGCTGGCGGAGAATTCGGCCACGCGGGGGTGGAGATGGAGGGGAACGGGAAAAGGTGGCGTGGCGCGGCGCAGGGGTGGGCGGGGGGCGGTCCGAGGGCGGGCAACGAGACCACGGGCTGCGGCGACGCGATGCGCCCGGCGGAGTTTCTTTGGAGAACTCGCTGCGAGCTCTGTCGGCCGAATGGGTAAGCGGATTGCAAATGGACAATTTTGAATTTTTTTCTCTTCGCGAAACAATAGGATAATTTGGAAACAGCCAATGTTCAGGGAATGGTTTGTTGTAGGATTTTGTAAAAGATTATAGTAAATTTAAAAGATGTAGTTGTCAACGTTCTTTAACGTATGAGAAAAAACACTTTGGAGGTAGATTAAGCATTTGCTTTGTTATTTATCACAAATGAGAGGCGGAAGTACATTAGTTTCTTATTTCCAACAACCAATTGACTACTGCGCATTTAATATTATAAGATATTAATTTATTTTTGTCTTTTACGGAATAAACATTTTGTACGTAGTTTGAATTTATGATAAGACATCGAATTTTTAAGCTCTAAAATGTACTATTTTGAGGCCTAAATTTTGAGACTTTTCAACCACGAAAATATGCTGTATAATTTCTTAAATAAGCATTGTAAATTTTCGTGAAAATAATTTTTTCAAAGACGTACTGTATTTCAGAATGTTCAATGTATGTACCGTACATTGTATTATAGCAAACACAGATTGAAATGTGCATTCAAAAATGTCAAAGACTTTTTCTCACAATCTTTTTATTCGAAGAATTTTTTGTCTGTTTAACGTTTGTGTCTGGTTTAATTTTAATTTTGAAGTAACGAGCTCATTCGAGTTTTCCTTTTTTGATGAGATCAGCTAGGGTAATTTAAGACTTATTGAAATACATTTCATCTTTAGTCTGATTTTTTCTCGGAACATATTCGAGCTTATTCCCAGCAATTTAAAATTCAGAGAACGCGCATTTTTAGATGTGCTAAATACTGTTTCTAGATACGATTAAATAATGAACTGTTGATTATTAATATGTAGTGTCTGAATCAGAGGAGTAAAATAGGCTAGCCCGAAGTATAGTATAGACTTACTTGAATGTATTATATTCTAGTCGATAATTTGAATGTATTATATTATGTTAGAATAATTTCTATTATATTATGTTAGAATAATCAGTTTGCATAATCACACATTACCTTCGAAAATTTATTTGTCAAGTGTACTTGTTTAAATTAGGATTTATTGAACAATCCTCCCGAAGTGTAGCAGTTGATGTAAAATGTTATTATGATTTTATCAGTGTAACGGAAATAAACATCTATAAAATGGAGAAAGTCTTCGCATTTATTGGCAGTTTTCAATCACTTTGCAAATCCCTTTTCACTAAAAAGAATATTTTTATAACGCTAACAATGGCTTCGCTAAATGATAGGTAATTATTAATTTATATAACCTTTAGATTTAGAGTGTTATTTGTAAACCACGCAAATTTAGGGAAAATTATTTACAGGAATTTGGATTCACATTATAAAGGTCACATACAAGATTTCTAAAGAATTCATAATCGTTCAGTTTCCAAGTTACTTGATGGATTTAGTAGTTTGCAATACTTTGTTTATTAATTCTTCTCTCTTTACTACCTGTCTTATCGTTGAACAGAAATATAATTCACTTCTCTCGCTAAGAGAATTCTGTGGAGCACAATTTTGCTAGAGGCCCTTCAATTCCAACAACAAACCGTATTTACGGTCTTCGAAAACACTCATTGGAATAATTTCGACGAAATGCAAGACGTCTGCAATTCAATATTACTGCCAACTCGGCTGGCCGTACTTCCCTTGATTGCGGGATTCCCCGAAGGGCGATTCGGCGAAGTTCGGCGCCGCGCAGTGGCAGTTATCGGAAGGGCGGGGTAACGAGGCGGCGCGAAAAGGGGTGGTAGGGATGGAGGGAGGCGGGGACAGTGGTGATGGTGGAGTCGGCGACAGGGGAAGTGGGGGCAGGAGAGGGAGCAAGAACGCAGTTGATAACACAAAGGTCAGTGAAGAAAGTAGCGGTGGGGTGGGTGGTGGCGGGGAGTGACAACAGAAGGGGGTTCGGTGGCGGGAGTGGAGTGGAAGCGAAATGGGGACGGAGATGGCAGTGGCAGGGCCGGTGGGGCAGGAGTCGCGGAGAAGGGGCGGGGTTGACAGCAGGGAGTGCGGAGGCGGGAACCAGAATGGGGAGACGGTGGCGGCTTTCGTGACTGTTTGGACGGGAGCGGAGTGGAGGCGAAGTGGGGACAGATTGCATAGGCAGGGTCGGTGGAGACGGAGTCGGGATCAGCGGAGGATGGGGTGGGGTTGACAGCGGGAAGTGTGGAGGCGAGAACCAAAATGGGAACGGGGGCGGCGTCATTGATGGCAGTTGGGACGGACGCGGGGACCTGAATGAGAAGAGGGTGGCGGCGTTGGTGGCAGTTGGGACGGTAGCGGATTGGAGGCGAAGTGGGATAGATTGCGGGAGAAGGGTCGATGGAGCCGGAGTGGGGATCGGTGAAGGAAGGGGTGGAGTTGTCAGCGGGGAGTGCGGAGGCGGGGACCAAAATGGCAACGGGGTGGCAGCGGATGTGACAGTTGGCGGCGGGAGCAAAGTGGGGACGGAGTGGCGGGGGTGGGGATGGCGTGAGAAGCGCCGAGGTTGGTGGCAGAAGTTTGGGGCGGGGCGGAGGTGGTGGAGTGATGCAGGCCCCGGGGACGCCCGCTGCATCATTTCGCCTCCTGCGAGCTCATCTGGCGTTGGGGCTCCGCCTAATTAGCATTCCTCCCCGCAACCGGATCCCAGCCGCGGTCCGCTGACACTCTTCCGGGCGCCGCCAGCGGGGCAGGCGATCGACACCTCGTTCCGCGAGTTATGGCCTATTTTCCAGATGACACTTCCGCATCCGAAGGGCCAGCGGCGCGCGGCTTCTGATGGACGTTACCGAACTATTAAGGAGTCGAGTTATTGGTTCTTCCAGATGAGGAAAGACCTGAATGACGCAATGAACCTGACAAGTTATGCAATGGATGTTATATTGGTTTCATTTTAAAATTGAAGTAATGTTCTTTCCTATTTACAACTTTTATCGTGAATATTCAATTCGGGGTTCATGTGCATCAGACATGTATGTGGCGTATGATATATTAAAATAATATTGATTTTTTAATTATGAAAGCCATCTTTCGAGCGTATATTTTATAAACTACGATAACTGAGATTTCTGTAGGTGTCTTGGAGTGATCGAATGTAAATATACATATTACTTATTCCACGGAATATTCGTCTTTAAGGTGATATTTGTGAGTTGCGACCAACTCATTTGAAGATAATCACTCGTTCATGAGAATAAATTAGAAAATAAATGTTCTTGGGCAATACTACAATTTCTGAGAGAGGAAATAAAAAGGACAGAGCATCTTATTTTTTTAAGCTTGAAAGAAATAATGCTTTCTCTTTCATCATCACTTTATTTCATACAACGAACTGCAGTTTTTATGTAAAACTACTTTTTCACCAAGAGGTTCCAACTCGCTGCTCCGAAGTTCTAGAAATGAATTGAGCTTTTACTCCGTAGACATCATTTACAAAAAGGAGGTTGCTCCTGTAAGCGCCAGCAGCATTCCTCAAGTGTGCATTTTAATCCGGGCTGCTTCTCCTCCCGCGCTGCCTCGGCTGTGGGAGCGGGCGGGAGCGGGCGGAGGAAGCGCTGTGGGAGCGGAAGAAGGCAGCGGCCACCGCCCGCACGAGATTTGCAGCAGCGGGGGCGGCGACCGGCGACGGCGGGAAGGAGAAACGAAGAGCTGAAGGCGAGGGCGAGTGGGACTGTAGAGGAGGTTTAAAGGAAACGACAAGAGAGGGTCGTGAGTAGTCGCAACGGAAATAATATTGTCTATTAAAGGTCAAGAATGTTGATGGTAGGAAAGAAGTAATTAAAACGGATTATAGGTGTCGAATCTTGAAGAGACAGATGTAAAGTATATGTAAACAATGTATTAACGAGACTGTTACTCAATGTGACGACATGGGAAAGTTGACAAAATGATAAGAACAGAATCATTCTGTCATATCCTCAAACCACAAGTGGGTGGTAATGGAACAGAGTAATACCCAAGTGATGTACTAGAAAACAAAGAACAGATGAAAGAAATGAATGAGAGGAGGGCAAGACGCAGAAGTGGAGAGGTAGTTGATAAAAATAAGGGGGAGGGCGGGCGGAATTGGGAGGGCAGAAAAGTGCTTGGGGGAGCACTGGGGGGGGGGGGCAGACCTGCGGGAAAGGCGGTCTCGCGGTCTGGAGAAGTTGGCGCAAGGAATTTACTGCCCTCTTCGTCGTCGCTAAGTAAAGCGTCTTCATTGCGGGGGCAACCCCACGGGACGGTGGCGGTGTCGGGGGGGTGGGCGGGGACGGGGGGGGGGGGCGGCGCCCGCGGCAAAACACCGTAAACACGGGCTCTCAAACTATGCCCCGAGAGGTTCTTGCGCCCATGGAAACTCATTTATGTTCGTGCTAGGGGGGAAACGTGTTCGAGTGGAGGGGGCGTGGCCGCGAGTGAAAAGGCTTCGGGAGCGGGCTCCCAGGGCCCGGTGCGCGGCGCGGCGCGTGCGAATTAAAAAGGGGAAGCCGCGTAACTCACCTGGCGCGGCGCGGCCCGCGTCTGCCGCCGCCTCGCGGAGAGGAGAGGAGAGGAGGGGTGACGAATGCAATAACCGATGGAGGCCACGTCAATACAAAGGAATGACAGCTATGGGGGGAGGGAGGCTGACAAGCGACGAGTAATGTGACGGCCTCGCGCCACAGCCACGCTTGACGTTTATAGGATATTACTTTTTCAGGGGCAAGTTATGCGCGCGGAGAAAAGTGAAATCGCAGAAAGTTAGCGTGTTTCCATATTTGGAATACAGGTACTGTACACTGTTAGGCAAGGCATACGCATCAAAAGATGATCAGGCTTTTATATGAAAAAAAAGGAAGATCAATATGTTAAATGAAATTGTTATATGATGTAGTGGGTGGGTGTATATGTATTATATGTCAATATGTTAAATGATGTAGTGAATATGTCAAGTTTTAATATTGAATATTTGGCGATGGATAAATATTGTTTCTGTTGCGCGATGAACTTTTAACATGTACTGTTCCATGAATTGTGTTCTCCTCCCTCCAAGAAAAGAGGTACTTTCAGCTCATTCTTTATAAAACAAAACTTATCTTTTTGCAGTAATTTCGTGAAAATAGGAATCATCCGATCTATTGTAATAAGATAAAAAGAAACATTTCTCGGATTGATGGAAAAACGACAATAAATTCTTCACATTTTTGTAACCTTTTAAGTATAGAAATTCAGGGCCAAATAATGAATCAATGAATGCCACAATTAAGCCTTGAAGAAGTCTCTTAAGAGAGCCGAAACGCCGACACTGATGATTGGTTGATTGTTAGTGATTCCGGGCGCGTCAACTAACGAGATCATTGTCCCGTAAGTGTTGTGCATGTTTTCCATCGGGAGGTGGCAGTGATCTTCCCAAGCTGGATGGCGAGATCCGGCACCGACCTATCGTTGTCTAGCGGGGTTTCCCTAACCATGTATCTCCCACCAGCGGGGCACCGCCCCAGCCAGGCACTGTGCCACCTCTCGCTGTGAAACGTAGACATCAAACATACTTCATGCATTAATTTGGTTTTCTAAAAATATTATACAATCAGAACCCTCTCATAATCTCTTCATGAACATCTTCAAAGGATTACAATCATTCCAGAAAGAAGAGACTGCAGCAATCTTCAGATGAATAAAAAGAAAGAAACACAATGACATTTCTTGTGTAAAGGAATAATCTGCTGAGAAATATAGAAAATACAAGTCCGCGTACGGTTTTTTCGAAAAATATTAAAAAGCCTCGTTCTTTACAGTATACTCTCTGAAGAACCTATTTCTTAGTATAACTTACTAGAACACTAAAGTCCTCCTTTCTAAACCGGTACAGTACGTTGACAAGAAAAGCTGCAAGACACTGTCGGCCACGATGGAGGTGCAGACACTGATTTGCAATTAAATGTAAGAGGAGAATGTGTTCTTACTTGTTTTTTCTGTGCGTGATATTAACTAAGAAATTTAAAACAACTGAAATAAAAAAATCCTAAAATAAGACAAATCATAACTATATTCGTTCAATGGTGAAAGTGGCTTTCTGAATTTTGTTATATATATATATATATATATATATATATATATATATAAGATATGTTCTCAGGGTTAAGAAAAATCATCATAATTTCATAACATTCAGGTTTCAATAAATAAGTTCCATAAATGGTGAAAAATATAAATTCCATAAATCTCTTAAATGTTTTAACTCAAGGGGCTAGAAAATGGAACAGACTTTATAGTAAGAATTAGTTCTATTAAGTCCGCGCTGCCTGTTCGGTTTTTCTCCACCCTCTTCTAACGCACCCATGGGAGCATTCACAATGAAGAGCTTCCTCGCACTCCCAGAACATCTCGTTCAAGTAGCTCTTAGTCCCATCTCATCCCTGCACCATTCCATGCGTGTGGTTGCCCACGGACCCACCTTGGTGTTAGTACCATTGCTCTGGATGTAGAGATCAAGTTCCCGATTACATTCACAAGCACTGACCTCAAACACAATGAAGTTGAGGGACACAATGAAGAACAACACACTGACCTCAAACACAACGGTGAGGGTCAGAAATTATGGAAGCATTACATTGATTGATATGTGAGGGACTGGGAATGCCCCTGCGCAGCAACACAAGGTAAAACTTTCATATCCCACGTGGGTTTCGAACCCACAGCCATAGTGTCAGCGTGCTTGGGGGCACCGACACTAAGTCCATGAGCCTCAAGGTCTTCTGACCAGATCCTTGTACGTGTACACGTGTTACGGTTTTGTAAATAATATTTAAAATAAAAAAATAGTAGTCGTAGAATTGACCTTTTTGTGCATACGTGGCCTGTAATGTGCATGGAAAACATCGAACATATGTATCATTATGAAATTTGACACTATTCGTGCCCATAGGAACAATGTAAACACAGTTACTTTGCCTTTAAAAACTATGAACATCACACTCAATAATGAACAAATTTATCAAAATTAAATAACTTTACAGTAAACTTTGTAGAATTAAATATTTACAGGTAATCTCTATTAACAGAATGGTTTACTTTCTTTCCTTTCATATTTGTAATGGGAAAATCGTGTTTCATAAACAAACACGTACGTTTCACGTTTTCTCTGTCCCATTATAGTTTAGTTTCAGTTTTTCTGTCCCATTATACAAATGAGACTTTCTGAATATAATGAAAGAGCACGTCACCTCGCGTTTCTGAACATGTTCGCGAAGACAATTTAAAACATTTGTATTCACTAATGCATTAACATATAAAATATGCCTCTCTGTATTAATGACTAGAGCGAAATTTTAAAAAATGTAGATATCATTTTTGACAAATCTAAAGTTTTCATCAAAATGGCATTTATTTCTTCTAATTTATGGAATTGTGATCTATTCGTATGAAAAGTTTAATGTAAAAATTTTGAGCTTTTTTCGAGTTTTCTGAAAAATTGTCTTTATTTTAATAAAAATTATGAGAAAACTACTCATATTTTGAAATAATTACCCATGACATTAATATTAAAGTTCTATTATTGAAGAACAGTTTTTCGTAAGGCAAAACCAATCCTGACATCAATAACGTAGTAGTAGGAAAATAATATTTTAAACATTTTTGAACTTCTGCAGTTACAGAAAATACAGATTTTTAATGAAAAACGGACCTGGCTATTTTTAGAAGCGCACTTTTCTCTATTCGAGCAAGAAATGTAAATAAAAAATGAACTAATTTTTGAGCAAAGTTTGAAAATGCCCCAGGAGTTTCATTTAACGTATTCGAGAGACTAAGTTACAACATGTAGGAGCTAGAAAATCTATTTTTTATTATCAGAGTCACACAAAACAAGTTTTTCTGTAAAAAAATCGGCATTTTTGTTGTGGAATTCCACTACTTTCCCTGAATTACCTACACGAGAAAGTAAAAAGAAAATATGTTGTCAGTTCATTTATATGACGCAGGAACAATAAGCTCGGCAGTGAAAGAATAACGAGATGGCGGACATTAAACTAGGTTAGACCATGACCCAACTATAGTTTACGAGCTCTCAAAAGAAATTCCGATACTCGATTCGAAATGAATGTCACGTTTCATGTGATATATTGAATTGAAATTGGTTTCAGTGGTGTCAAGATTTTTAGAAGCGGAACACATCTCTCATCTCACTTCAACGTTTTAGGTTTGCAGGTTGAATCGCAGTCATAAAACTCCTTTTACATTCTTATCCGTGAAAGTCACAACGGTGTTGTTTATGCAATCAATTCTATAGGCCGGAGTAACCCACAATTAAGGTATTTAGTTCGTATCCTATTTTTACTACAAAGATTGAAAATGAACTTCTTAAGTGTACCCTTAAACTGTCTTGATTAATTAGAATGGACTAATGGAAACAAAGAAACGTGCATATATTCATATTTAAGGGAATAGTGTCTTTCTGCGCAAAAAGATCTGTCGTAGTCCATTTTGGGCATGATGATATTGATGAAGACGATGAACTTTGTCGGCCAGCGTAGAAGAACATATGGCACCTTTTTTCACACCTAATCTTTGATGAAATTTTCCAACGCTGATCATCGAAAATCAGCAAAGAGCAAAACAAGGCTATGGAACCTCTCTGTAATTGTTTCATAACAATCAAAACACAAAAGAAATATAATCAGATCTGTTGAGGAAGCATGAAATTTTTCAGTGTTTTAATTTCGAAGGTGGAAATCACGATTTCTGTGCTCTCATTGTACTGAAAAACTCGCGATTCCATTCCTTAATGACCACGGGGAGCCGGAGAAGTAAAGTGAAATTGAAAATACAAGAGAGTAACACAAATTTTAATTGCATCTTTCTGCCCGATTGCGTGAAAAATTAAATCCATGAAAATATAATATTTTTCCTCAAAAATATTGCAATCTCCAACAAAATTAGGAAAGTCTAAAGTCTAGACTAAGCTTTAGATGTTTCAAAATCAATGCTGAAATTTTTAAAAGTCTTAAACTGAAAGGGGTTAAAAGCAACCTTTTATTTATACTATGTTATGTCTTGGTGCTATTACAGCAACAGGAGAGACTAGTTAACGATATAACGTTCCTTTGACTTGTTCTCCAATAAAGGTCACGCCATGAGTATTTTAAATTCTCGTATTTTTGAGCGCTATACAGTCTGGTAAAAGGTGGGATCTCATGTGCTGCGGGTGAGTGAAATGGGCTGGGCCTGTGCTGGGCTGCGAGCGGCCGGCGCCTATGCGCGCTCCCTCGCGCGGCCCGCCTGGAGGGCACCGCGTGGGGGCTGCAGCTGCGAGGCCGGCGGCGCGGCGTCCACGCGGCGCGGCGCAATCCGCCTGGGCCAAGGCGTCGCGACGCCGCCGAGAGGGCAGGGCGAGGCGCAGTAAACGGGTCAGGGCGAGCGGCGCGCGGGCGGCGGCAGCGGCTGCTGCGGGGCCGCGCGCGGGACGGGAGGGCGCCGCGCCGGCAGGAAGCCCAATTTCACGCGGCGACCTGCGGCTGAGGTAGAGCCGGGGGCGGCCGCCAGAACAAAAGAGCAGCGAAACCGCAGCAGCGCCACCAGCGCCGACGCCGCGGCCGCTGCCTTTGCGCGGAGGTCCAGGCGCCCGCAGCCCCTCCCCCCATGCCGTTGCCATCCGCCACCCCCACCTATCCGCTTCCGTGCGCAGGGGGGGGGCGGAAAAGTCATGTTTTAAGAATCTAAATGGACATGGACATATTACATTTATAACAAGACTTGTATGAACTATTTGAAGATCTTACATAATTAATACACATGACGTAGCTGGTGAAAAAAGCTGTTAAAATAACTGAATCATGATGGAGCGCGAAGTTGGAGTCATTAAAATAATTTGGACTAATTGCCTAATTATTCAAATTATTTATTCTTGTGCCGGTGAGTTTTAGAACAACTATCATGGTTTCAGTATCTCAAGTAAATGTTCAACTAAAGAGCCTCGAGTTGTTAGGAATTGCTGTAGAAAAACAATGAGAATCTTTGTTTTTCTACAGCAGTAGTAAATCTTAAAACCCTAAAAATTATTTGGATACATACTTTTTGATATTTTTATTCGTCTTTCGTTTCTTTTATTATTCAGTTTGACACCGAAGAGGCTGTTGGCATATGCCTTTCAGATCAGTTTCTTCTCTCTCTTTGATTCATCAGTGCTACTCACGTAACCACACGTGACCTTCTTCGTCGTCTCTCCTTACTTTTATCAAACACATCAATATTTCTAGGTATAGTTTCTTTTTGATTCGCCTCTCCATTTCTATGGCACTAGAACTCGCCAAAGTACTATTTCTCTTTCTGTCTTCCCTTTGTCCCTTGAATATCTCTCCCATCATTCCATTTATTTTTCATCCTTTATTTATTTCTCTTGCTTTCTTTCCATTTTTGACAGTGTTTCCACATCTCTCATCCTCTTTACTTTTTTCTCCTTTTCCATTTCTCTCACTTCCTGTCAGTTTTTCTTATTCTCGTTACACATATCTCGCACTCTCTTGCCATTTGTCTCATCTTTCCACTTCTTTCATTCTCTTTCCATTTCTATCATCCTCGTTCCTTTCTCATCATCACCTTTCTGTTTCTACATTCTCTCTCTTTCCTTTATGTTCCTTCTCTTCCTGTCTGCACATACCCTTATTCCTGTCCAACAATGTCGCCATAGCGGATGTCGAATGTCTCAGAGATCCCCCACCTCCACCTCCTCCTTCGCGTTGTGGCACCGGCGCCCAAGACGACCAGCGCCCATCCCCTCACCCGCCGCCTCCAGGCCCTTGCGCGCCGCGCAATCCGTCCCCGCGCCCTCGCAGCGGCGCCGTTGCGCCTCCGCCCCTCGGGTTTATGCGCGCCCGCGTTTTGCCAACGACCTCTCGCCCTCTCCGCCCACGAACACAATGCGCAAGAGGCGTTTGCGAGGGCCGGCGAAACTCTGTTGACCTCGTGGCTGCCTCCGTTACCTACCGCAACGAACTCGCCGACCGTTTGACTCAAGAAGAGCTCAGGGAACTGATGTCTTTTAATCCCTTTGCTTTTATGTAAATGAGAAAAACTTACTTATGCACGTGTAATTTTAATCTTCAATACTGTTTCCGTTCATAGTGATTAATTGTATGTATGTGATTTTTCTAGTATTTTGGTTAATTAATATTGATTCATATACTCTTCAACTCTACAGGATTAGCCAGTTGATGATGATGATGTGACAAAAAGCTAGAAAACACAATAAATTTGCCCCGTTCCTGTATCCTCAAAAACAGATTTACGTGAAAAAGTATCGATAAGTACTTTAAAAAATGTGTTTCATTGCATTATTCTGTGTCCTAAATATTCATATTAAGCCGGAAATACTGCGTAATTCACAGCTTTTTGGCAGTAGATGCCTTAAAACGTCCAAAAAACATTTTTCCAAAAAACTTCCAGAATATTCTAGATAGATCCAGTGAAAATTTAACCAATTGATTTGTCTTGTAGAACGCAATCGAATGTAAACACATACGTAGATGTTTTTCAAATTTCCCTAAAACGGTTTTAGATGCTGAAACTCTCTCCCAATATCACGATTTTGCGATAATTAATTAATACTTGGTTGTATCATCAATTTGACCTGAGTCTTAACAATTTATTTAAATGCGGGAAAGATTATACAGTAATTCACAGTGTTTCACCAATGAGGTCGTAAATATAAATTAAAAATTTCGTTCCTTTAGATCTATGTATAAACAATTACATCTCAGCATGTTACATTCATAGAAATGGTTCGACGCAAAACATACTTTTATTAAAACTCTACGGCTAATTAAACTTTTAAAATAAATATTAATCTCAAAATAGGCCGTCCTGGATGGCCGAGGTGGCTAAGAGCGAGTACCGATTCAGCGCTTCGGTCCGAAGGGTCGCGGGTTCGAGTTCCGCCTTGGGCATGGCTGTTTGTCCCTTGACTTTGTGTGTGTTGTCGCGGAGGGCCTCGCGTTCTGCTGACCCCAGATCAGAGGAGCCCGCAAAAGTGTTTGTCTAGTGTATGGTCAAATATGCGTCCCTTCGGAACGTTAAGGGCAACCGGCTGTCGGCTGGATAAAAGCCCTAGAAAAAAAATCTCAAAATAGAAATTAAATTGTTCGTTTGTTAGTTCTTAATGTGTGAAACTATTAGTTTCTGAAGGACAACAATGAAGTATGCGCCATTGATTTGAAGTTGCTTATGAAATCTTAAAACTCTTCTACTAATTAAAAACTTAATTAAAATATCTGAGCGCTTTTCATTGAATGAATAAATTAATTCAAGCAGTGCATTTTAAGCGTTCTCTTTCATTCAAAATAATTTTGCTACTAATGAAGGTGCAATAAATGGTTTTTATATTTTTATCACGAGTCTAAATTTACATGTATGCCTCTTTCAAAGATGTGTTTGAATTTCACGTTTTATAGCATGCGAAGAATGCACTCCATATTTCGCCTTTCTCAGCTTGTTTCAGTAAAATAATTTTAAATAAAAAATGCTTCGTTAAATGTTTCAAAACTCTCGCGTAGTAATGAGGTTATTGCAGCTACTGGTACGACGTGTATGACTGGAGAACATAAAGTGGAGAGGATAAAAACACAGATTCAGTACTTGAAACTTAATCAGGGTTATATTCAACACATTTATACTCCTCTTCAAAAGCTGCACGTCTCGTAGGGCAGTTACTATTTTTTTATTTCATACGACCCTTTCAACAAATATACATACATCCACACTCGTAACTCGTGCATGCATATTCATGCAAATATATCGCAAAAATTCCTGAAGAGTAATCTGCTCCTGGTAGTTTACTGGCGCCGGTTGCTGAGAGCTGTTGCTTTCTGTTGTTCGGTCATTTGACACCCCGAAGTGTTCATGATCTGTTCGGTAGCCAACCTCTTTTTGGTTTTATCTTCAGGTTTTGTAGCATTAGATAGTATTTAACAAATATACTAGTGAAAGTAATAATATTAATAAATACAACAATATTAACCTTTCTAAACCATATTCGTTGCATATTATTTCAGTGAAAACTAATAGTTACAACTCAATTAAACAAACGTAAGAAGCTCCCTCCTAACTTCGGCAAATGCTTTAAGAAATAAATACAACAAAAGCTGTTCCTTTCACCAAGTCTCAAGCTTTGCTCAACCCTTTTCCTGCCTCTTCTTTCTTGCATTTTTCTCTTTCGGAGTCACACAGACATAGCGAGGAAATAAGAAGCGGGAGCCTCCGCGACGGCGCACAGCGCTTTGCGCGCCCAAGTGCCTGCTTCGCCCACTAACCGAAGGCCCAACGGCTCACGAGCGCACTATCGTAATCGATTATCGAATGAATATCGATATACTCTGCGGACCGTGCCGGAGCTCGACCGTCGTGTGCCGATGTTTCTACAGGTTCGCCGGGTTACGGAGAAGTTTCTTCGGGGATCGTATCGGAAAGGACTTGTTTTTACCAGATACAATGTGCCCCATTTTATGAGAACTCGGAATAGAGTACCGAGAAGACACTTTTGGTATTGGGTTAGGAGGTAAGAGCTGCAAGTAAAATTGGGTCGTTTGAAGAGAAAGGGTGATTCGCAACGCTTACCAACATTCATGCTGGATTGTTTTCGTCTCCAAGAATTTCTCTTTTGTCTGCAATTGGAATTAAACCAAGAGGATAATAGAAAGTAAAAAGTTTGAGGAACTCGTCGAATGCTTTGAAAACGAGATCAAAAGCGAAAGCAATGAAGCGAATTCGCGAAAGAAATGAAGGTTTTTAAAACGGCAATGATCCTTATTAAAATTATCTTATAATTGATTTCCTTAACGTCGTAGCATCTGAAATTCAATCGTCAAAAATTAATGAAGTAGCTATCTCGTAATTATAAAAAAATGCATTTATTAAATTATGTTTTTGTATCACTTTTGAATGAAATTGATATGATGTTTAAATGCATAAGTGTATGAGATCGTTAATTACTTACAATACAAAAATTCTCCAAATTAGTTCGTTTTACTGGAAACTCACTACAAACTTATTCTCACTCTTTTGTGAATCTTCATTGCGGCAATGCATAAGAGAATTGTAATTGTTTGTTAATGAATCGCCTTAAATAAGCCATTATTCACTGCAAGTCATCTCATATAATTTATTTCGTATGAAAATCTGCCGGCTGAGACATGTGATAACGTAGTATAATGTAGGTAATATTCATTACTCGTTTTCATTGTCAAAGTGTAGGATATTGTTTCGCTTTCTATCTATCAATCGCTGATGTAGTATGGTCAATCAGGGCTATTATGACACAGAAAATCAATCTTCTGTACCGTTTGCAGCAAACACATGAAAAATAGTAAATATGTGCCTTTTGGTGCTAATGATGTATAAGAAGTAAAAAGTAACTTAAGACCTACTACAATTCTTAAAAAAATTCAAAAGTGTATATCAAATAAGCCTCACCTGATGGGATCAATACGATACATTGTTGGGCTAATGTGATGCTACTTAATATCTCAATGAATTTCGATTGGGAAAGAACGAGCGGACTATACTGAGACCCCGTATGGTGTTGTATCTCAACAATATTTTTTTTCATGTATTTATCATTTGCTATGTATAAGTTCTAAGACATTGTTTCCGATCAGTCTGAAAGTTCAGAAAGTAGGCTTTGAAATAAAGTTTAAAAACCAGTGTTTCATTTGGTTTTAATATGGTAAATTGTCAGAAAAATTGTTCATACATCAAAGTGTAATAACAAGAAAGTTAACGTACGTAAAAAAATTATTGAATGTTGCAAGAGTCTGGAAGTGGTATCGTCACATCGGTTTGAGAGTATACAACACGCGAGGCTTGGACCTTCCTTTTAGCATACTAGCTTTTATTATTATTTTCTGTGTTATGAGATGAATTTAAATAATTAAGTGTTGTTTCCAGATTTTTGTATGGACTTTTATTCCATAGAAAACTATTATTGTACAAAAACGAAAATATTTCAATTCCGAGAAGTAGCTTGACCGATGCCCGTGTCTACAATCGGTCTTACATTGTTAAAATAATAATAAAAATTTAAAAAAACAATACTTTCTTGTTGGCGGAATGTTAAATTTTAGCGTATCAAAATAGCCTCACACCCGTATCACATCAGCTCCATCAGCCGTATCATATTAGCACAAAAAATTAAGCTTACGTCATGGCACGACTAATATTTTAAAAATATTTTAACGCAAAAAAATATACTCAGTCTTTTTTAATGATTACCTATTTTCAAAAATATCCTGCCACCAAAAATGAAGTGACATCGTAAGTTTCCTATCTCGGTGGAAAAATAAGTCATTTCGTCTTTAATTGTTTTGCCCAAATACTGTAACATTTGAGTTCCTGCTATATGATCATTAATAATAAAATATATTTCCTATTATTTGCTACTTTTTGTTAATTTTAATATCAATAAGTAGCAATTTCTAAAGTGTACCACATTAACCCCAATTTTGTGCTGTATCATATTAACCCCGACGGAACCTAATGGAATTCATTACAATTCGGAAAATACTTGAGAAGCTAAAAGAAATATTACATTTTAGTTTTGTTCTCGATCCATTTACTACACACCTAGAACGCCATCCCACAGGGCAGTTGCGATTTCGCAACCGTGGTCTCGCAAAAGCGTCGATTATCGACCGGCTTTCCATTTACGACGCGGACCACTTGCCCTCTTTCCCTCCCTTTCCCCTTCTCCTTCCCCACCCCCGCTTCCTCACAACCCCCAGCAACCACACGGCGGGCGCGCGCGCGCACGGCCTGACAGAGGGATTATTCATACGGCCTCCCCCTCCCCCTCCTCCTCCATCAGCGGCTGTACGTGTGCGCCTGTCGCTCCACCGCCACCGCCACACACCCGCGGCTCGCAGCGGCCCCGTTGCCCGCTGGCCGTTCTCTCATTCCCTTTGCAGCCGGCGAAATGCGAATTTAAAAGCGACCCCCGGAAAAGGCGCCCTGTCGCGTCTCGCCCGCTCCCGCGCCTCCCTCCCCCCCCTCGGGCGCGCCCTCATCACTTTGCTCGTCGCAGCCGCGCCGCCCTAATGTCCTCCCCGCCCCACCCCGGCGCCGACCTCCGCGCTCGCGGCCTCTTTTCCCCGCCGGCCGACGCACCTTCCTCTGCTCCTCTAATCGCACTCCATCTCTTTTTCAGCTCTATTTGCGCTCCCCTTTCGCGGCTGTGGATTCAGGTTGGGTGTGCACTCGAAATTCCCACTTCGCATGTCTCCGTTCTGTTTTCTCTTCTGTCTTTTAATCTTGCTTCTCACGTACGGTCGCTTTTTCTTTGCATAAAAACTCCTATCTTTCCCCGTTCATTTTTTCTTTATTAAATGTTACCTGGAATTCGGATTATCTCTTTGCTCTGCAGTACCTGACAATATTTAATGAGTATTTTTTTATACTTTTGCTTTACTTACATTTTTTGCCATTCCTCAACCAACACAACACAAAGCTTCTTCTTATTCATGTCTTACGAGTTCCGTATTCATCCGAGCGTTGCTTTCGCCCTTATCGCCACCCTTTTGCTAGGGACGGTTGTAGATGAACTGCTTCGCTTGGAGTCCCCGGCACCTGTCCCACTCAATCGGTCAAAATGACTCAGAAACGTATTTTGTTTTGGGACCCAAGACTACAAAACATTTTAAAAAGTGAAAACGTACCAACAAAAGTAAAATGTGTCTGTTCTGTTATTCAATACGCATTTTTCAAGCTTCCGTTTACTTCCAACGACTATATTCCCGAAAGATAAAATCTTGTAGCTAAACCACTTAACATCTGTTAAACCACATAATGAATAAAAAAGTACCATATTCTGCAAAACCATTCTATGTTCTTCCAATATTTAACTCATTTCTTTATTTTTCTTCATTAATCAAAGTATCGTTAAACGTTTCTATTTTAACTATTCAATGAGAAATAACTTGAATAGAAAATTGTATATTTTTTTATTACTGATGGTTATTTCTTATTTCACTATTTGGCTCAAAGTTGTCCATATACGGTAACACGTAACTTCCGCTCTAATTTTTATTTATTTTTTGCGTGCGCCTTTCGTTCATTTTGGAGCAGTGTGCTTCGGCCGCGCACGGTCTCCTGAACCCTGTGGTCCTCCTAAGTCGTCTTTCGAAGTGCGAGGCCGCGCTGGCGACCCGTGACTTCGTCGTGCGCTGCAGATTATGTCGGGTTCACTCACGTCAGCGGTGCTCTCCGCTGAAACGGAACGCCCGGCCGTGCGCCCGCGAGCGGCATTTGCGCGGCAACCGCCGCCGCTGCCCTGGAGGCCAGGGATTACTTCCGTCCCCTTTCGACGCCCGCCCACCCAGCCACCCGCCGGCCCGCCGGCCCGCCCGGGCGCCGGTCCACAGGCCCACACGCTCCCCCCCCCCGCTCTCCCGCTCTTCCGCCCAACTACTCGCCCCCTCGCCTAATCGCTCACCTGCTTGCTCGCTCGCTCGTCCACCAGCCCACCCTCCCTCCTATCAAGTCACCCATGCACCCATCCACCCGCCCGCCCGCCCTACTGCGGGCCCACCCTACAGCCGGCCCACCCTACAGCCAGCCCGCCCTACTGCCGGCCCGCTCGTCCGGCAGCACTATCACCCGCCTAACTGCCCGCCCAACTGCCAGCTCAAATGCTCGCCTAACTGCCCACCCAACCGCCTGTCTGTGCAACTGCCCTCCCGCCCGATCCACAGCTTTCGGCCCATTGATTTCGCTCCTCCTTCGCGGAAGAGCTGCCGTTGTGACTTTTTGGAGAACGGTTAGCTTGTAAGACGTGAATCAAATATCCCAATCGTTATTCTTCGGATCTTTTTCCACGTTCGTCAGGTTTAAATACTAATTCATAAAATTGCATTTTCTTAAATCTCATACTTTGTCATTCAAAATCCCTAGGGTACTCATAGCACTATGAATAGCACTATGAATAATAAACGATCCCCGGCCAATACAGCTAACATTTCTGGAGGGTAAAACAAACTATAGGCAAGTGTTCTCGGAGTTCTACAATTCCCCTGCCTATCATTCCAACCTTTTCCTACCAGTCATTTCATCGACATAATCGCTAACATCCAGTCAATATATTGTAACTCACATGTCTCAATAATCATGGTAGGTAAAGGGCCTCTAATCCAAAATAAATAAATAAAAACTTTCTCGTTTTATTTATTATTCATGTAACTCATGCCGTCAGTTGCACAGTTCGCTATTGTGTGGCCTTAATATACAAACATTCTCACGTAGATCATTTATTCATCGGCTAAAATTTTAGCTTATGACATTATCGTACGAGTGTTAAACAATTTCGTTGTTCATTATTAATTTTGTGCTTTGCATTCCTCAAATAGTGTTTGGGGCAGTAAAAAGGTATGCGAAGCCAGCTGAAATATCAACAAAAAAACAGCACAAACGTTATTCATAATTGTTAATATATTTATTGCAATGGGAGTGTGATGTCTTGTTCATATTTATCAAGGGCTTGAGGTAGACAGAAGATGAGTCACACTTTGACCTAAGGCGAGGTACTATGATTTAACAATAGCATAAGGTTTGCTGTTGCTGGTGTGGTTTATCTTGTTACTGCCCAAACATCTACATTATTTTTTTCTTTTCTCTGGAATGGTCTCTCGCCAAGTAATATGCATAGAATATTACATTCTCTCTTTTGGACTCATTATAGCCTATCCTTCACTTTAACGTACACTAGGTGATAATTTACGAAAATTTTCAATACCCTATTATTATACTATAACAAATTAAATATATTAAGGATGTAAACCCTGTATCAGTTTTATTGTCTAGGTATAGTGAAAAGTAATTATTCCGGCCACAAAGGCAAAACTTGAGAATTGGCCCATAACCCTCAAATTATTCGAATTACAATTAATGTCTTTGTGGCGCCTATAATACTTTATAGCGACGGTTATTCCATGCAAATACCAGATAGAAATAGTGATGTTTAAAGGTTCCCACAACAACAGAGATTTCTCGAACGTGATTTGAGTAAGGGGATGAACATTCCTATTGCATCAGTATTGTGTATTTCAGCCATATAATTCATTTTTTAGAATCATTTTTTGGTTTAGATGAAAGAGACTCATCCATATTAAACAATTTTTTAACACGTTTTGTTTCTTAGTAATATAAATTCTACATAATTATTACTTAATATTAGATATATTGTGTATTAAGTGAATGAGTATACCATATTTATTTTCATTTGACTTTCTTTAATAGTTTTTGTTTCTCTCTTGTTGCAGGTGAGTCAACTATTCTGCAGAAGTGTTGCGTATCCGTAGCAGATGCCTTCGGTAATGTAAATAAAATACGCATTATATTATAAAGTTTTGTGTATTACCTGATCGAAATGTTTTCTTGACTAAAATCTTAAAGCACACGTAAATTAAAACCCTTTGTTGGATGATTCACAATTAACAGATTTTTATATTTACATCTAATACTGTTTCATTTCTAAAAAAAAATTATTTTCATAATTCAGTTTACATTTGAAAAATATTTATGTTCATTCTTTAAAATGTAAGTTTCCTTCGCATTCTACAGTGCCACATGCATACGTTTTAACGTTGCTTCTCCCGAGTTAATTCGGCAATTGCGAGAACAAAAACACATTTTCATGTTGGCGCGGCGGGACATGATTTTAATGGTCCGGGGCAGTTGTCTTGTTGACGCAGCCGTAGCCCTGAGCGTCGGGCGCGTTCGGAAACGCGGACAGGAACCATCCGTCTGCGACGCGCCTATGACGCCGGTGACGGTCAGCGAGGGAGGACGAGCGAGCGGACGGACGGTGGTTCGGACAGTGGAGCGGGTGGACGGACGGACGGACGGTCGGATGGACGGACCGACGGACGGACGTCGTACAGACGCCACCGCCACCACCACCACCGCCGCCACCGCCGGCGCGCCGCCAGCCAGCGAAATTATTTAGCGCGCGCTGCCGTAACGTGTTGTTTATGGGGCGGCCATTCCGGCGCAACGACGAACGCTGCTCTTTTGCCGGGATAAACACGCGAGCGTCGCTCCGAGGGCCAACTCCCCCGACCCCCTCCCACCCCACCCTCACCCACACCCTCTCCCCGTTCCCTGCGGCCGCGCTCGGATGTTAACAAATATTTTGTATGGCGTGGCGCCGCCGCCGTCGAGTTGGCTTTGAGGTACAGCACATATATAAACGTGTCAAAATCCCAATTATATCCCTCTATGCCGCTTCACAGATAATTATTAGCCAGTAAAAACGTCCTGGCGTTTTGAATTGTACTGTCTGTTGCGCTTTTTTCTTCGCGCAAAGCCAAACGATAAATACACACGTGGTAAACGGATTCCGTGAATGTTAGATAAACGCAATCGTACGTTCTGCTTCATTTCTGCTGAATATCGCAGGAACGTATGTTTGCTTTAGTCCACCAACGTTGATTTCGATATCGTATGACTAGTACTCTGGAGCAAAGTTTGTCTTTAGCTCGGGGGAAGTTTATGTCTTGGGAACACAAGGAAGGCAACACGAAAGCTGGCCTTCAGCAAGCATGAAGTGACCAGAGAAGTTATAATACGCAAATGTATTTGCTGGTATGGCCATAATATCTCAGCTCTTTTTTTATTTGTAATAAACTGATTAATTAAATAATTTGATAATTGAAGTTTTTAACTAAAAATGGTGATTATGATGATAACTATTTCCTATTATTATTATTATTATTATTATTATTATTATTATTATTATTATTATTATTATTATTATTATTATTATTATTATTATTATTATTATTAGTATTATTAGCCTGGTTTAATCTCATTAAGGGTAAAGACCTCAAGCATGCAGGGTGAGTGATTGGCTTCTTCGTTGTTGCCTTTCTAGATGTCTTCAAACCTAGGGGTCGTTTGCTGTAGTGATATGGACCCTCCTTGATTCGATGTGCTTGCAAGTGAGTCTGTCGCGAGCTGCGTTTTTACTATTAAGGCTCGTTAAATATTTTGCAAGTACATGATTGTAATATATTATTTGACTATATTGTGTATATTAATACGCGTTAATATATTTAAAAAAATGATAATGCATCTGTAAAATTTAAGACTTTTAGAAAACCTAGAATTTATTTACTTTTACTTTTTCCGCCTTACGAATACTTTGTAAGAAGAGAGAGTTATGTAATCAATCGCCAGAAAACGGTGAATTTTTGCCAGAAAAACTCTTTATTTATTTTTATAATGTTTCAGCTGTATGGATAAACAATCTGTTTTGATAATATTTAGATAGTCACAAAACTTTATAAATAAACAATTTTCGAACTCCTGAAAACGCAATAAAAAATTATCCTGGAAGATCTTATTGGACTATAACACTCATCATTAGAATCAGAGGTAGATGAATGCGTCAACGGTAAGTTGGGTTGAGCGCGGCAGCATTCCAAAGGGAAAAGGGGATGAGTAGCACCGCTGCATCGCGATTAGTCCTCCGTACGGCTTCCCGCCGCTGAAGGAAAATATTTGAGACGTCTAGGTTCGGAAACGTAAAAATAGATGCGAAAGGAAGTGTCTCGAGACGGCATTCCCTGGTGAATCGTGAAGAAAGTAAAGCTTCTGTATTCGAAAGGAAAGGGGCAAGTGGGCTTAGACAGAGCGGGATTCGAACCTGAGACTCTTCTGACCGAGGTAGTGAGTCGTCACGACAGTCTTAGGCTCCTTTTGCCATCCACGTCGGTAATACCATTCTTCCTTACCATAAATTAGAGTATATTGTAATGTTATTTCAACACAAATGCATACCCTCAGAAATTCACTCTTATCGGAGCGAAAATGCCGCCACTGACTTAGGTGCCTCAGGGCATCAGACGATATAGCTGCGGTGCTTCTGACCTGGAGGTCCTAGGGTTCGAGCCGGATGGTGGCAGGTTTTTCGTCACTAGCTAGACAGCTAGATCGAATTCAGCCGTTCTATGGAGAATGCTAGCAGC
This sequence comes from Teleogryllus occipitalis, assembly GCA_011170035.1. NCBI lineage: Eukaryota > Metazoa > Arthropoda > Insecta > Orthoptera > Gryllidae > Teleogryllus > Teleogryllus occipitalis. Next base: position 200,405 of record BLKR01001517.1, on the reverse strand, counting down.
CGGCTTGTCTGTTTTTTCGTGGTTTCTTCAGTGAACACTAGGTGAATGCCGGAGCAGTACTGTAACAAACGAACCACGAACCGCGCATTATCTTCCTTTCCTCTTTATTTCTTTATCCTCATCCCTTACTTACCCATACTTTTACATTTAAATACATCATACTACCTGACGTAAAGGGAGTTAAGTCGCGATGTTAGGGCTTATCTAGTCTGGGCTGGTGCCCCACTGTTGGGAGATAATTCCTTAGGAACTCCCCACCCGCGCAAGATGATGTGTAGGTCGTCGCCGGATCTCAGCTACAAGCTGGGGAAAGAACACCACAATCATCTCCCGTGATCAAAACACACACTATACTTACGAGGCGAATGATCATAGCAGTTGATGCGCCCGGAAATACGAAAAAAACAATAAGGCGCCAGAATGAAAAAGAAGAGTGAAACGCCCATGGGCCGAACCTTCACCCGCTCTCCCTCTCCGTCACTCCCACCGCCACCTAATTCGCGCGGAGCCGTGGAGGAGCTGGATGACCGCTCCGATTTCCCGAGGCCTTCAACGCTTCCGGGATGCAGTGGCCACCCTGGCCTACCCCAGGGGTTGGCATCCCATGGTACTACCAGCCAAAGTCGAATACAAAACATTGCTAATGCCCTTCACCTGGAATGTCGAATGCGACGAATATGAGTCTCCTCATTAACGGTGTTTTCATTTGCTTACTCTGTTGTCTACGGCTTTATGAAAAAAAAATGCGGGTATTTCTGTTTGGTACAATAGTTAAGTAACACATTTGAGGTTATGGCAACTGGAAAGCAGAAGAGTCTGCGTTGCCATATCTAGCGAAAAGAAGCAGCATACGCTAATTTATTCCAAGCTCTACTGTTCGATCCGCCTCCTCCGCCGCCATTGTCTCCTCGGCCGCCGTAGTTTTCTAAGTTTATTATCAGAGTATATTATTACATTTCTGAATAGCTACAACATAACCTATTTGAATTAACCATTTCCATCTTTTTAATTTCAATGAATCAATACAAAATCTGTCACAAAACACTTACTTTTCTTTGAATTATCGATAAGGATAAGTAATGTTATAGTATTGCTCCTTCGATGCAACACTTTAGCCATCTCTTGAAAAATTCAAACGACATAACAATTATGTGAAAACTACTAATAGTTCGAAGAAAGTAAATATGAAAAGCCTTTAAAGATCTAATATTAAGGAATGGATTGCATTAAGAAAAATCTTTAGCTTGAATATTCAAAGTGTAGAAAGGTTCGAACACAATTTGTACTGTCACCATATAACTCAAAATTATACAAAATCCAAGTATTTAAATATTGTGCATATTGTGATTTAAATATCTAATTTTTAAGAATTGATTTTATTAAAAAAAGCTTCAAATTTCAATATTAAAGATATAGGAGAGATGCGAAAAAACACAAACTTTCTGCAATTTTCGAAATTAGAGGTATTAATGAAAATCATACTTGTGCTATTTATTAAACGAGCAATATTCTTTATCAAGGAAGAAAGGAAGAAATTGGATCCATTTTTAAGAAACCGTTTACGTTAAAAAAAAGCAGCATCACATTTCACTGAAACAACTTCGCTGTTTAAATTTGTCGTGCCAAAGACGCTCCTCCGTGAAGTAGATCACGCAATCCAGCCACAGCCGCAGGGTCGCATGCCCCAGTGCGAAGACTGCCGACCCCTGACATGGGCCGGGCAGCGGGCGGCCGCGCCGGAGGGAGGGGCCGGCCTCAACAACCGAGCGCCGCAGATCCTGCCTGAGGAGCAGCGGGCGAACGGAGCGGAAGCCGCTGGGCGGGGCGGGGCGGGGCGGGGCCGGGCAGGCGGAGGATCCGGCCGAGCGCGATGGGAAAGCGAAACAGTGACGTAAGCACTCGGCGTTGCGGTGATGGTCGAGGTGGTGGCCGTGGTGCAGAAGGGACGACGGCAGAATATCTTCGTATTATGGCGCATTCGGTTTGGTTTCATTCTGGTTAGTCCCCTGCTTACTGACAGAAGTGCATTATTCGGTTTCTTCGATGGAGCAGGAAGGGATGAGCTTGGAATTGGGCGGAGGAAACTATGGAAATGGCAGATTATATCGAATTTTCAAATTAAAGAGAGAAATTTAAGATTCACAGATCTTTCGTTGCAAATGGCGAAACCGCGAATGGGATAGCAGCAAGTTAAACTGTGGTTTGTCAAAATGAACTTACAGGAGCGCAAGGCGAATGAGCCGTTTGTTGTATTGACATAGAATGTCCGGAGGTACTACTCAAAAAGAAACGAATGTTGACTGAAGATACGTGAGAATAGTAACAATTGGATTGAAGATGACTCCTACCTGAATGATGTTGATTGTTAGAGACATGACAGGGATCAGATGCCATGATGATATATTTGTATAGTGAATGCGTTTGCAGAAAAGTTTACGTGAGAGATGAACCTGTAAATGGTGAAACCGAGAGTCTATTGGAGCATCACAAATATGCTGATGTCAGAATATAAGACAGCGAATGTCAGACGCAGTAGTGAAAAGAGTATCTCAGCCGGAACGCCAATCCACATTGGAAGTGAAAGTGGATAAGCCAGAGACTATTGTAGTGCTAGCGAAAGGCAAAGCGGGGCAGATCTGAAAAGGTCCGCTTCCAAAGTTAGTGTTCATGACAAGTGGAGGGCGCCTAGAAGAGCTGCATTGAGAAGGGGATGACGCGAAGAAACGGAAAGGGGAAGGTGTCGAGTGAAGCATGACCACTGCCGTGTCAGGGCAGATTCAGAGCTTCTGGCCCTGGAGGCCCACTTGGACGCAAAGAAAAGTCGCGAGAGAAAAAGGGAGACAGTCAGCGACGAAAGAGGAGATGGCAAAAACAAATAATAGCAGGTGGTTTGTCAAATACAGCAAAACCATTGTTGATTAAGGGACACTAGACTGCGATCGCGGCATGATTCATAGGCTAAGAGTCGGTTCCGTAATTACCTAACCGAGTGCAAGTCATTTACCAAGGTCAATGCAATTCTTAGTGGAATGGTTCTGAAGATTTTTGATGTTTATTTTGGCCTGCCCTAAAAAGGTGCTACTGGCGTGGCCCCGCCCCTGCTCCCAGGCCGGGCTCTGGCCCAGCGGGCGTGGGTTTACTCTCAAACTGCGGTCGGACGCTGCGCGGCGCGGCGCGGAGCGACTCCGCCGAGAGCGATGGGCCGCGCCGGGCGCCCGTCAGCGGAGGCGGAGAAAGCGTGACCCGAGTACCGACTCCGTTCCGTGATCGCGTCGCTCACCGCCCGCCAACCCACCAACCCTCCCAAAATCAACTCACTCTTTCACCCACTCTCCATTCCTCCCTTCCATCCACCCTCCCGTCCTCCAACACTCCCGTGTGTCCGTCACCCATTCCTCTCGCCCGCTCTCCCGACTTGGCCTCCTGTCCTCCCTCACCTTCTGTCTGCCCTCTCGTCCTCCGACCCTCCCATCTGCCCGTCCTCTCGCCCGCTCTCCCGACTTGGCCTCCCGTCCTCCCCTCGCACCCGGGTTCTCCTGCTAGGCCGCAGCCGATCGTGCGTCGGAGGAGCGAGAACGGAAGCCGACGACCGGAAACGCGTCCTTGGAGTGCGAAATCGGGGACAGACGGGCAGAAGCTGCGTAAGGTTGGGCAAGGACGGGTCCATTGTCCGCGCACGTTAAGCGGAATCAGCGGTAGGTTTGTCAGAGAACATGTTCATTTGAGGGAGGTAAACCGAGAACGTAGGTATAAGAGTAGAATTTCCAAAGTTGGAAGTGAGCGATCCGCCCGTGATTAATAGAGATCTGGAAGAAATCGTTGCAAAGCGAATAACCAGACTCAGTATTGGCATAAATGTAAGATATCTTGTGAAAATAGAGAAGAAGTTGAAGTGTATAATAACATAATTATATCCTGAACAATTGTCGTGGTAAATTGGAGAAACAAGAAAAAATACGTGTAAAGGTTGAAGGTATGATCTAAAAGAAATTTTGCTATTGCTGAGAACAAAGGGGGGAAATGTAATCATCGATATGGCCTTAAATAATAACATTATTTTTCATAAAAAAATTCGAAAATGTGAGTGGTGACAATATAATTCATAAGAAATGGAATCACAGAAAGTAGCCAATGTTTTTTGTCATTTGCAAGCATTCCGCTTTAGAATTATTTCGTGAGTACCCAGCAGAAGGTGGATTCAATCATTATCACTAATATTTAAAAAAATACTGTTTAATGATCTATATTTTGAAGAATTTTGGTTTGGAGAATATTTTTACTTACTCCCTACACCATATTGTAGAGAGAAAAATTATTGGAATCATCTCAACAATACGATCTCGAATTTTCGATCTTAAAATCCGAGTTTAAGGTTCTCTTGAACTATAGCTTCGCACACGTATTAGGATTAATGTTATTAGTGCTGTTCTAAAGATAATTAAGAATGGTGCAGCTAACGAGGAGACCCATGCAATTTTGTACCAGAAAATGAGGATGTCCGTGTATGTAAGAATGCTGTGTCACGCATAACTATCAGATAAGAACATTGTGAACTTGAGCTTGATTAACACGTCAGGAGTATGATGGAGCACTGTTCTGGAAATTATTAAGATATTTTAATTTTTGGAGAACTTTCATCAAGGCCCTGTGAAAAATTTACGAAATTTTCTGAAAACAGCTGCATTTTATCTTTAACTTTTTTTCTGAAATAGAAGTAAGCGCATTAATGATATTGATGTAGTTCCGATTTCCATTGAAACCTTTGAATTTTTCAAAACTTCAAAGTTCAAATTTATTTTCGAACCTGTCCACCTCCATACAGTCACGCACAACAAAAATATCTAAGAGTCAGAGATTTCTATCTCAATGTAACGTATCTCTCAATTTTAGATATTTCTATGATGCCATGCTCTTTTCTTAAAAACAAGAAGAAAATTAAAAGTTGCTAAGTAATCAGTAGTGAGGAAGAAACGTTTCGCTGTGGCGAGCATTCCTTCGAGATTTTGAAGAAACTGAGGGTCGAAAACTGGACAAAATACTGACGTCGATGGATGCTAAACGTAGAAATAACAGGAGAAAGTACATGTTGGAATGATTCTATCCACATCTTCCAACACTCAAAATTCAAAATGACGTATAGAATGGAGTAAGAAAGGGGGGAATGCGAGGTAATAATGCTGTATATCTGCCTCTTCCGCCGTTTGGGTTCTAGAAACACATCGCGCTCCAGCCGCTCGTCGCCGGCGCTCCGGCGCACAGTGGTGCATTTTGGCGATTTCCTGGCCAAAACCTCTGAGAGCTATAGTAAGGTTTCTACGACGACCAAAATTATTTTGGATTATCTTTATAATGTAAGGGAGTTGGTAACATAATACCAGAATAATGCACTGCTTAAATCTGTGAAATATAAATGGACATTTTTCTATATAAACTTGGTTAAATTGTATCAATTCACAAAATTGACTTTAGAAAACCGTCTGGATTATTTACATATTAATTGATAACATTTGGCATAAAGAAGCATGGTATTAATGCCATCTCCTGCCCTCTGCAAGAAAAATTCATACACAGTGCCCGAAGATCCGGAAAGGAAGATCACATTTTTCACTAGTGTACATTTCTCCCTAGGGTGATTTTGGGCTCAGGCAAATGAGACAAAGCATATTTGTTCAAGAATTTTAATTTTCTTTTGGGAAGATCCCTCAAGCTGCAAATGAAAGGAACAGAAGACAGGTGATTAAACATCTCCTGGATTGGGTGCAGTCTTGCACATGTTCGCGAGAATCCTTCTCCATACCGTATTATATCTTTGTGAATAGTCTAGGCATGACTTCTCCAAAAAGCGTCTTGCTGAATTACTATATTTGCTATTAACATTATCCTGTTTGGAAAGCTCTAAATTCAGATCCATTTTTATTTGATTTGCATTTGAATGCGTTTCTTGTCCATATTGAAACTGTAGTTACAGTATTATTTCATTAAAAACAAAATAATTATTTTGTAACCATAACAATGTAATAGAAATAATTGTTGGTATGTAACATACGAGTTAAGTAAACAAACATTACTTTCCGATCAATTGAATTTTTGATTAAATTTTTAAAAATTTAAAAAGTGTTAAAGAGTTTCTTTGATATCACGTACGTACTTAATCTTTCATGGAGCGCACATCCTTCCTGAGAACGAGTTTTGATGCCACATATTACGTAAATATTACTTATGTACAATTTTTAATGAAATAAAATGTGCGTAATCCAGTTCAGAAGATGTAGTATGTACGTAAATATTAATATTAGTGAATAGTCATCTATTACAAAAATTAAAAATATTCATTTTTTTGTTTATAATATTGAGTAAATTTGTTATTTCAGTAAAAAGAATCAAAATTTACCTCTAGAAACAGCGTTGTAAAAGCAGTTCCCGTTCTCAGGACGGATCTCGACGAGTAATACTCGGCGTTCACGCGTGCTCGACGAAAAGTTAATTCTTTGTATTTACTAATGGGGCAAGTTGGGGCATGATTTTATAACTGGTTTCGAAAAAGGATAGATTCAGCTAGTAAATGAAATTAGAAACATCGCGGAATTCCGCGAAATTGGCAAGTTTTAGCCTACGTGAACTTACGAGAAATTAAAATTATTGTATAAATTTCATGCATTTTAATTTCATCCCACGTCGGTATTATGGATTAATGCATTATAAAACAAACATGAAAATACTCTACAAACCTTCAGGAAGAGAATCCATACTGCCAGTTTTCTCTGCACAACTCTGTATGGCCACTACTTACAAATAAAGACGGTCTCTCTGTTACTCTCGCACTGCAGGTCTACCGAACGCCGCGAAGGGTAAGTTCGGGTGACTACTGGTGCCAGGGGAATTGACCCAGAGACACGAAGTGGGCAGAAACAGATGCCCCCAAGTATACAGTGTGTCGTAGTATTTGCAAAAGTTCAGTAAACGCGATTTCATTTTTGAGGTTTTGGCCAGGATTTCGGAAAATGCACCACCGTGCGGCGAGACGAGAGAAGGGGGCCCTTCGCCACGCCTGACCCTTCGCCCTGCTAGCTGCGGCATTGAAAGCTCTCCGCTGCATTAATTCCATTCATTCATTCATTCATTCATTCATTCATTCATTCATTCATTCGAACACACTACGGAAGAAGCGGTCGCCAAATATTAACCGATGGCACGGAGGTCGTGTCTCGACGAGAGAAAAAGTAACATGAAGAGCAAGATAGTCCTTCCCGTCTATGCACATTATCTTCTGTCTGTTGATGTATTTAGGAGCTTGGAATCTCTCATTTAGATTCGTAATTAATGACACTGTTAAAGTCCTTTTGATTGATAGCACTAATACTTGTTATAATGTTGAATCCTTGTCAGCTAATCATTCACTCATAGTTTATTAAAATTTTCGACGAGGATGGGATTCGAACCCACGCGTGCAGAGCACATTGGATTAGCAGTCCAACGCCTTAACCACTCGGCCACCTCGTCTTCGTACTGATTGCTCAGGTACTTTGAATCTACTGTCTTCTAGAGAGTGCACTAAATATTTATCGAATCTGGGTTCTGAAACGTGACGTACAGTCACGCACAAGAACCTGTCAAAGTATATCGAGATAAAGAAATGCCACTTGAGATGGCCGCGATAGCATGAAAGAAGATAAAGACGACGATGCCTGTGCGATTTGTCTGCGTCCCACTGCCGCGCCGCGCCGGGGGCTCCGTGCCGTGCGCCGGGAAGGCACGCGTGCCGCGTGGCGTGCGCCTGTGTGCGTGCGGGGGCGTAGGGGGCGGGGCCCCCATCGGTATGCTGTGCGCCGCCCGCCGCGGCCGCCGCTGCCCGCAACGTCCTATTTAGGGCTCCCGGGGCGCCCCAGAGATAGATGCCCGGCTCCGGGGGACACGCCCACCGCCGCTCGCCCACGCCCCCGTCCCCGCTCCCGCCCCCGCCGCAACGGCGTTTCCTTAGCCGTACGCAGGGACGCGTCCATGGCGCCTGGCGCACCCTTTTCCTTTCTGTTTACCTACTTTCTGCCACACACAGTTCTCGCTCCTTGATTGCTGCGTTGGGCGAATTGTGTTATTAACTATAGCCTCTTCACCCTTTCTCTAGGCTCAATTTCTTTCACGCCCTTCACTTTTTTTTACAGATTCTCAACTATTGTATATCTATCTTTCACCTGACCCGTCGCATCAGTACGCCCAAACGACTCAATTATGTAGCAGGTGGGTGATCCAACTACCAAAACCCCACTTTTTTCAACCTTTGTCTCGATTTGATCTCGATGTACGTTGATTTTTACGTTATACCTTGTAGCATACATTACTCTCTCGAGTTTTATCTTCAAATGTGTTGCTTTCTACTCTTTTAACATTTCGCTGTCCCGTGATCCAATTTCACATGCCCGTTGGATGCATCGTCTTTGGGGAGCCTTCTTCTCCGCATCACTTTCCCACCTGCACCTCACGTTTCTTGTCCATCCCGTGGGCTCCTCCACTGATACCTCCCTCCGCTCCGGCGCCTCCGCTGCTCCTCTCCCATGTCCCCGGCTCCCCTTCCCTCTCCCCGCACGCGGCCATCCTACCCCGCCCCCGCCCCCGCCCCCGCCCCCGCCCCCGCCCCCGCCCCGCCCCGCCCCGCCCCGCCGCGCCGAGCCGCGCGCGTCGTCCCGAGGGAGACGGCTGGGATCCTTAATATCCCGACGGCGCCGCGCGAAGCGAGTCGCTCTGTCACTGTCACCGTGACGACGCCAGCCGTCCCGACGCCGCCCGGCGCCGCCGCCGCGCCGCCGCCCGCCCTGCCGCAGCCCAGTGGCCAAAATCCCCTGCCGAGCGGACAGCCACCTTCAATCTCTCGATTTGCGCCGTTCCCCAGCCGGCGCTGTGGCTCTTGGCGGAATTTGCTTCACCTGTGGTGAGCAAACGAGTACATTATGATAAAGGTTATATGCCCATCTACATTTCGATACGTTAATCTCTGGCAACAAATATATTTTATATTTTAATGTAATACTTATTTTGTGTTATAATAATTCAGTTATAATGCATTCAAATTCATAGAATTAAAACTTAATTTTGTATACTTCGGGAAGCAATAACCTCACAATTTTACTTCACTCTGATAACTCACGAACCGTTACTGTAAAGCTAAAAAACAATTTCTAAAAATTTGTTCAAATCAATAATTTTGTTCCAGTTTACAAGTAATCAAACATTTGTTTGTTAATATGCCGTTTGTTTAAGAACTTGAATTAGTGGTTCGTTATTTTCCATATGTGTTTATTTTCATGATTATCTTGAGAAAAAAGTTATGCTTTAACAAAATGAGCAGAATTAATTCGAATTTGCAATATGTCTAAGTTAAAGGGGATAAAAAGAGCTATATTCAGTTGCAGCAAGAGCATTATTTCGTGTTTGTATGACATTTCTTTCTACAATTATACTAATCAGGTAAAGATGAACCAACCCTTTCATTAAAGATGGTTGTTTCAACGTTTCCAGACTAAAAATCGGAACAGTAATGAGAAGCTAATTGTATTCAAAGAGCAATAAGAAAGCTAAAAGAATAACTACATTTTTAAATGGGAAAGCGTGCATATGTACATCTCTTCGTTTTCAAGAAGACCGGAGATCTACTTCGCGAGAAGCGTGCTCATGTTCTTAACTATTCTTCTTTTCAAGAAAAGCATGCAAAACGACTAGTTATTCGAATAATACTTTCATGCCATCGGAAACTTGGCATATGTTTCAAGATGCACAGGTTAGTTAATAATAAAATAATCCTGCACAGTTCTCCATCGTATGCAGATTTCAAAAAAATAATAGAGTTTACGCTACTCTCTTATGTGACATGATTGCGACGGTGCGGAAATCTCCATTCCTTGCGCTACACAGTGCGACATTTCTAGGTAAACATTTCATCGCGTTTCTCTTAATATTAAAAACTAATAATTCTTTTATTTTCTCATCTCAGGGACTTGGATAACTGTAAAGAGCAAATTGAGTTTTTTTGCATCCTGAGTCCCAAGAGCATCGCAGGCTTTGCGCTCGCCATTAGAGCCATTTTCTGAAAGTAATGAAGCGTCAACAATACTTGACAATCCGCAATGTAGAAACGAAGCATGCTTCTATCAAATGAGAAACGTAACATTTGTTCATCTCACTGTGTAGAAAACGGTAAGTTTTTCCCGCTCTAAATGACTTCTGTATTCTTCTAAAATTACTAAGTTTGATACTCTAGTCTCGCCAAAATACTACTTACGTATTACCTACTTACTAAATATACTTATATATATATATATATATATATATATATATATATATATATATATATATATATATATATATATAAGTATATATATAAGAATGTACACACACACACCCGTATATAATTCTGAGTTACTCTAGAATAGTTGTTGCCTTTTTCTCCGCTTACAGTCTCCTTGCATCTCTATTTGTCCGTAGATAACCTTGTATTTCTCTTCTTGTCGAAGCCTCTCCCACTCCCTGTTATCAGGAACATCTGGGTTTTTCTCTTTACTATTTCTACCGGCATACATTGCAGGACTGGGTGTGACCATTATTCGTGTGTCATGGACATTACATGACCGTTTCTGGCGATTGGTTTTTCTCTATTTAGTCAAGGATAGTTATCTTTATATCCATTTAATTTCTCATGTCATTGTTTCTGATTCTGTCATGTCAGCTGTACAGTAACTTTCTACGCCAGTAGTCCATTTCAAGAACCAGCAAGTTATTTCTCGTACTTTTATCAATCTCCCAGACTTCTGAACCATACGTTGAAATGCTACTATGGAGTAAAGTCGTCTTTTAGTAGTGTTAGTGATAGTTTTGTTCCATATGACAGAGTTTATACTTCGGGTCACGATACTCCCCAAGCTCAAAAGTCTCAATTTCTTCTTGGTTATTTCCCTTTTTTTTAAAAAAAAATATACCCAAATATTTATATTAGTGAACTTCTTTCATTCTTCCTCAGTTTTCCAGAAGAATATACTATTCCTCTTCTTCACCCTTCTGACCTCTGAAAATAGCGCGTGGCCCATTGCGCACCGCGGCGGCGCCGTCCGCCGGTCTACCTTCTTCGCTCGCGAAAACTCTGGTGGCGCGGCGCGGCGCGGCGCGGCACAGACGCCGACTTGCCTTCAGAAGTTTGATACGCCATCTCGAGAAGTATTCGGGAAGGGAGACGCGGAGTTCAGTTCGGGGGAAAGTTCCGCCGATGTGGGAGGCTGACGTGCGCGTGCAAAACGTGTTGCGTTATCGGAGCAATGCTTTCGTTGTCTGACCAGGAGGCATTGGTTACGTCCACGCACGAGGAAGGTTCAGATAAGAGAAGGGAGTTTGTTAAAACACAATGAGTGTACCTCAACAAGCCTCATTTTCTCTGTTCACACGCCTGTCGACATCTAAAATGTTTTTCTTCAATGACGTGAGAAACATGTTAATTTTATGTCGCCAGGTAATTGTGAGTGTAGTTTAACAGCTACTTTGATGCGTAGTCGTGAACATCTGTGGTTGGGGCAATGTGGGGCTGTACGGTGACGAAAATTCGTGTGGTTTCTTGCGCAAATGTAGCTGGAAGATTGATTATTTCGTGTTTCCAGAAGTGTCAGCTGCTGTCGCCATTACTGCCATAAGTGTAGTGCATGTTTTTGAAACGGAAGGCGGCGGTGATATTCTCCTGCTGGATGATGAGATCCGTCCTCGATATATACTTTGCCATGCTGGATTTCCCTTTCCATAACTCCCACTACAATACACCAGCCAGGAAGAGGTGTAAGCTCTCGAATTGTCTCTCGACAAGTGAGATAGTAGTGCTTGTAAGTGTGTGTGTAAGTAAGGAGGATAGGACAAGTCAGGAAGGAGAGATCGCATGCATTTCGGGACCTGTTTGCTAGAGTACTGCCCCGGCATTCGCCTGGTATTGGTAGGAGAAACCAAGGAAACCACTTGTTAGTAGTAGTAATTTACTACATGTGGGAACAAGATTTATTCACTTTTTCATTACCACTGGCCTGGCAGTAAGAGTGTTTTTGTCGAAAAATCGCCGTTTCCCGGCGCACTTTCTCTTCGTACGAAAGGCGAGAATGTAAAAAAATATTCATTTTCATTCTTTATATATCGTTTATATATCGTATTCTTTATATTATCGTCCTTGATACCGAAAAATCGATTAACAGGAAAACATATCTATTCGTCTGTGGTCAACGCTAGCGCCTAAACTGTTTAGCTGATTTTCCGTAAAATTGATATTCTCTGATCGATTTAAATGATCTGAAGGCTCTCAGGGTTTGAAACGTAAGATAGCGTAAAAACGCTTCAGAAAATGTTGTAGGACTGATTTTTATTGAAATTTTCGTTATTTCGAAATTTTTAAAAGTAAAACTTTTCCGGTGCCTTCCTAAAATTACAATATTGAAGATTGAGATTTCTTTCTTCAAATGAAATATTGTCCTCTCATTATTCTTTCATTAATGTCAAACATATTTTTTTGAAATTTTTTTAGTTTTCGGGCAATTTCAATTGAAATATGGGCAATAGTAAAAAGATGAGAAGAAGAATTAGTAAAAAGCTACTCCAAATTCTATCTTAAAACTTTTAGTAGAGATAGAGCTAGATGCACTGAGTAAGGTGACATTAACGACATTGTTTTGTTTTTTTAAATTCACACTTGTAATTTATTTCCAATCTCTTTCAATATTTCCATTAACGCTATTTGTATACATTATTGCAATTTGTTAGAATAAGTGCTTCAAATGACGTCTGACAAAGTTTCTCGAAAATATAACTTTCCTGTAAAAGCGATCTCAAAATGTCTCATTTACAGAAATGCTTGAACAACAGATTTTTTTCCTTTAAAAGTATTGTATGGTTAGTGCTAAATGCACTGAATAAAATGACATGAATGCCTTTTTGATTTTTTTAAAATCGAACATTTTTTAAATATCTCACGCCATTAATATTAATATTAAGTTCATTAACTTTACATTATTGCATATGTGAACGCAAGTGCTTCAAATGATTTCTGATGAAAACTCAAAACTTCTCTGTGAGATTGAGCTTAAAATTGTGGATTTTCAGAAATGTTCAAACAATATTATTTCATCTTCTCCAATTTTTCATTGAAAATTTTCATGTGGACCTAGGACTGTTTTACTCTTCTGTAATATCCTTAAAGATATATTTTAATTATATTAAAAGGGGACCGAAAAATTTCGAAAATGTGACAAAGTTTCGTTTTGGTGCCGATAGGTCACATCTTGGAGGAGAGTGGACAATATCGGAAAGCTAGCCTTCACTCAAAAGATTAGAAAACTAACTAATGCGAGAAAGTCTGTGCCATTCTGTAGCACCACTAATTTTATTAGTTGTGTCATGTCAATTTTTTTGTGGTTGAAACTTCCGTATGGCATTGGAAACTTGCGCGTGTGGTGACACACACATTACTAATTTAGTAATGGAAATGAATTGTCATCTATGGAAACAAGTTCTATATCCATGCAATACCGTTAATTCACCTCATTACTCATAATGACATTGCTGCGCTGTTCACTTATCAGCGCGGAGTTTGGATAATAATCTGTTCCAATTCTAATGCTGACTGATACAGTTAAATCTGTTTCAGTCTGTAACAATCTGTGCGAACTAGTTATGTGATCTGAAGTGGTGGCGAATCACGGGAGATCAGAAATACTCATACATTTTTTGAGTGAGAGTGAGGGAAAACATTGTCGAATATTTAGAACGAAATGTAGAGCTCTATAAAAGCTTTCAATTACATTGATATCTCAATAATGAATACGTAAGAAAAGGTTTAATCAGAATTCAAATGAAGTTTCACTTCCATCTTTTTCTTCTAGTCTTCGTTTAATGACTAAAGTACTTATTTATTATTCATGATTTAATTTCAAAAGTTGGTAATCTATCTCGCGGAAAGATAAAATAAACTTGAAAATTAATCTACCCCAATTAATCGATATAAAAACTAACATTTATATAACACTACTTTGTATGAGTTCATAATATTTTAAAATATTTTTCACGTGAATCTTAGTTTATATTTCCACAACAATTACTTTTTATTAATCAGAAAAATTACTTTTTATGTATTGAGTATATTTCTGTTGAAAATCATAAACACTGAATATTATCTACATAACTATATTTCAATGCGCGCAGAAATTGAAAGATAACTGCAGCCTCCGGCCATCTTACAAGAAAATTTAATCACAATATTCTAAAATGGAATATTGCGATAAAATATTTCTTGTAAGATTGTTAATTATTTCATCCGTAATTTAACGAAGTATTAGAATCAAAACAATAAAAATAATTATGAATAATAATCCATCAGCAGATGTCAAGAAACAGTCAAACAGGTATTCAGAAATCCCACAATTCGGCAGAGCTCCCCAAGGCAAGAGGCAAATACCAGGACGCTGGATGTGTTCGCCCCAGCAAGGGCAGACCCGAGTCGGTGGTCCGGGGGGGGGGGGGGAAGTCCCGGCGTTAGCAGATCGGCAAGGGATGGGCGGGTCATAGGCAGAAAGGGGTAGTAAGGGGGGGGGGGGGGGGGCGAGGTGGCGGAAACGCCGCGCCGCGCCGGCGACTCGAGCGCAGCCACTTGCACTAATCGAATCCCGCGCCACCCGCCCCCGCCCCCGCCCCCGCCCCCGCCGCCACCCCTGCGCCACGACGCCACACCACACCGCCGGCGCCCTCAACAGGACCCTTCACTATGAATACGTTAACGTAGACTGAAGACATAAATACGTGCTAGTTTTAACATAAACTTGCGCCGACAATCCACAATGATCGCGGACATAAACGTGAATTCAGACACACAACGACGTCGATTCAAAAAATACTCGGCACAGAAATTCTGTACGCTATTGATCGTCTTTAAATAAAATGGAGGTGAACCTGCTCGGATGGCAATTATTTCGTATATCATGAGTACAGCGATTTTTCTATGGAGTGTTTCTTTAGCAATGATGATGATGATGGATGACAATTTGTGTTCATAAGCACACACGCTACATTACTTTACTGCTGTGTAATAAAAACGTTAGAGACTGATTTGCTGTCCTTATCGGTCCGCAAATTTCACCTTGAACTCAATGTATTTTTTTTCTTTTATAATATTCCTAAGAAAACTGATTAATGGGTCAAAAAAATACAAGAAAACATTTTTTTAAATTTTCATTTAATAGCATATTAAAAGGAGGAGAATCGAGGAGAGTGCAAGCACAAGCCCAAGAAAGAGCACTGTGAGGCAATATCTAATTTTCAATTCAATTCGAAATTTAGGTTTGTAGCTCGTTGCCCAGTTACTGGCTTTTCATTTCAATCTGTTCTCAGCATGTACGCACATTGAATAACACTGAAATGATTAGTTTTCTTTTAATGCTAATGATATCCTCCATGTTGTTTCTTCTGCTTCATTGGTAAGCATTGGCAATGAAAATTATCTTATTGGTTAGAATCGATACTATGAAGAGGTAAAAAGATATTTTTTACTAATAATATTTTTATACTAAAATAGAAACTTTACTAAAATACAGAATAAAAGGAAATTGCTTCACTTGATACCATGTTCGTTCCACAAGCTTCAGAGAACGGTCGGGAAATATTTCTTGTTTTCTTTCTATTTTTTGCAAAAATATATTTAGTTTCCTTTATTTCTGCCGTTAGGAGAAATATAGTGCTTGCATATGTGTGCATTTAATGGAGATACCGTGCTTTTAATAGAATATCCATTCCTGATTATTATGTTTCCAAAATGAATTATTGGGACAATAATTTAGAATTACTGTTCTTAATCTCTCTTAATGTCATATATTTTGATTGATCGCCTGTTGGTTGCATGTAGATTAATCGTATTGTGAGACAATGCAACAGCACTTTAGAATATAGCGATAAGAAATTACTTTGTTCACTGTTGTCGTGTGGCTTTTTTTCTTGTGAAAGCTAATTAAAAACGTGGGAAGTTTGCCAGTTGCACGCAAATGGATTTAGAATGTGAAATGCGAAGTCTGAAAACCAATGAATGAATAATTGAAGAAAGAAAAAAATTTAAAGAAAATGTAATAAAAATAATAATCATAATAATATAAAAATGCAGTCTTTTACACGCTTACCGACTACCTATTTGTGCTATTTTTTTTGGACAACGTGTAAAGTCTGTAAATTTACATATTTTAATATGTGCAATTAACCATAATTTGGAAAAGTCTCGAAAACAAATTCAATATCAGTATCAAAATTCAGCGTCACCCCTGTATTTTATACGCTCTTTCAATGAACTATATTGGACAAAAACATATTTATTTGAAACTGTATTCTCTATTTTCATAAGAATATTTTAGAAAAAGAAACTTCCAAACACTAAAAATTAATTTCTTAAAAAATAATTACTACTCTTGAATGCCGCAGAAAATTCTTTACCACAGTCACAGATAAAACTATAATTAAAGGGCTTAGCCGACAATAATTTCCAATATAAACAATGTAAAATGAAAAAGAGAAGATGAAATATGAGGATCATGATACAATTTGTAAAGATAGAAGTTATTCCCCATAACATTCACGTACTAAAATACAAGCCAAAATCACCTACATATATTGAAATCCAATTTAATAAAACAACGTTGGGAATAGTGTCTCCTTTTGTAAAATTGTATAAATGTATCTGCTCACTCACTCTTACAGTCGTTAATTAATTATTTTTAACATATAAACTTGAAATAAATTAGTGTGCGTCTCAGTGTAGTTGACTTTACCAGAAGCAGATCAGACAATGTAACAATATTCTACACACACTTCTGCTCGTATCATCGCACTGCCGCGAACGATGGTTTCAGAGGCACTGCAACCCGCGTGGCCCACATCCCACAAGACGAGATACTGACGCAGCATGGGGGATAGGAGTGGACGAATAAACATTGGGAATTCAACCGGCAGTTCCGTGTCCATCGACGACTGCAAACCTCCCCAACAATATTAACAAAACGGAGAGCTTTGAATGAGTGAGAAAGACTTGTTAATATATTTCAGAAGCAATCAATGAAATAAAAACTGTAGTTAACCTGCCAAATACCGACTTTGAAGATAATATTGTCAAGGCATGTTAAATATCTTCCTAAAAATGGAGTTGGACGTGGTTCGAAATGGGGAAAGGGAAGTACGTAATATTTTTGAATTAGACAAAATAATTTCCCAACGAAAATGTTGACAAGTTTGCATACTTTACATTCATTGCTTTAAGTATTCTATTCTTTTATTATCAAGTCTGTTTTCGTTCCTTTAAAGTTATAGAATTTCAGTATTTGTTTTCATTGTTTTCATTATGTAAGTATCTTGTATTTCAGTCAAGTGAAAATCCTCCTGCCATCGCAGACCACGAAACCGGATAATAGAACCACAGGAATACGCGCTCACAAATGAAAGAAACGAGAAGGCCGAGCTCCAAACCAGTCAAGGTTATTCTCACGCAAGATGTAAAAATAGAATTAATCGTATGTACTTTTGTACAAAACCTGTATTGGCTCCTTTAAGTTAACTTTTTAATATTTAGAACAATTAGGCAAATGTATTTAGAGAACTGACTCTCCTTCGTTATTTGGATACGACTTTAGATACACATTTCGTGCACACACTCTCACGAATACACATCGCCATCTTGGCATTCTGAAAGTAGACTTTCCTTTCACAAGAAAATCAAATGTGGCATCTTCTAGAGTTTCCTTCCCTTCGATTTGTGTCAAGTGAGAGTTTCGGGGATCTCCGCTTTAAAGCAGGAAACTCCCCGGCAGAGCGCATGGAACGAGCTGGAGATGTAAATAAGAAACAAAAGAAAGCACCAACAAAAAGAGGAGGTCCGGAAGATAAATGATTAATTAAATTGGAAAATAACATTAATTTATACGGAGCGAAGTGCAGATTTCAGATTAAGATAGGGGCGGTGCCAACAACGGCAGTGGTGGTGGTGGCGGCGGCGGCAAAGACCGTATCTCTACGCCTGGGAGGCGGACTGCGCCTTTCGCGGCATTGTGTGGGTGTGGGCGGGGACGGCGGCAGCGGCGGGGATGGCAGCTGTGGCGGGGACGGTGGCGGGGACGGTGTAGCGGGGACGGTAGCGGGGACGGTGGCGGGGACGGTGGCGGGGACGGTGGCGGGGACGGTGGCGGGGACGGTGGCGGGGACGGTGGCGGTGGCGGGGGCGGGGACGGGGGCGGGGACGGAGGCGAGGCACGGGGGACGGCGGAGAGGCAGTGGCGAGGAACTCGCGAAAGCACGCTGCGAGAGCCCTCTAGCGCCGCGCTGGAGAGTCGCTGTTCTCCGGAGAACGCGACTTCTGCAGTCATGTGCGTCACGTGTTCTAAACTTTGACGGCTGGGTGGTGGCAGCGTCATCAACGTCGTTCTGGTTGCCGTGGCCGCCGTCGTGCGCGATGTAATAAGGTATTTCGTTTTTAAAGTAAGGCCAGATTGCATTTCTTCATCTTTATTCCACCATACGTCGAAGTGTGATAGTATAATATGGTAATTTTCTTCCTGAATACAAAACATGTTTGTTCACCGAGTACCTCAAAGACTTCTACCAAAACGAATGATGTTGCAATAAACTCGGATATGACGTTTTTATCATCATGCATCTTAAATTAAAGATTCATAACCGACTCAGTTTAGTTCAAAGTCATGATTATCGCTGTCTGTGGGGCGACTCCAACCGGTAGATCCCAGGGTTCGCACCCCGACGAAGGCGTATTTTCTGCACCAGATATATATCTAGGACTAATTCTGCCACTCTCTGGAGAAAAATTCTAGAGGTCATTTGCTTAACACATCAGTAGTTGTATGTGTTTTTTTCGAACAATATCAGGCGAATGCTTGAGCAGTACTTTAAAAAACGGGCCACAAATTGCGCGCTGCCCTTCCTCTTTCTTGTCCTATCCTCACCCTTACTTACACACACACTTACATGTTACACTACCACTCACATCAGGGGACCAATCGCGAGCTTAGAGCGTGTCCCGGCTGAGGCGGTGCTCCGTTGGGGAAGATACCTAAAGGGGAAATGTCCCGCAACTCGTCGTGTAGGTCGGCGCCGGATGCCTCCGTCCAGCGGGGAGGAACACCGCCACCTCCAGACATAAATAAGTCCGATGCCCAAAATTCCCAAAATTACGATCTCTCTGTTAAATATTTTCTTCATTGACGAATAGTTAAATAATTGATGAGTAATTTTATATTGGTGGAAGTTGTCATTGTATAAAATGTAGTATGAATTGAGAATAATTTGATGTAGTATGTATCAAATAAGAGGTTTCATGTGGCAATTATTAAAGTAAATGTTATTTGACAAACCTAGAGATAAAAGTTTCAGATGCCAGAGAGGCACATCGAATGCTTATAATTTAAGATATGTGTGATTCTCTTTTCGTAATTATAACCCAAATAGTTACAGAAGAAGTGCAGTTAAAACTTACATAAAATTTAATATCATGACTTAACTACGATAATAGATTTCCGGAAGTAACATTGGATCTCCAGGCCGCGTACTTCCTTCAGCGTCGTAGTTTTCTTAACCCTCTTCATCTTCATAATCCATTTAATTACAAAACATTCATCTTTCACCAACTCTGGTAATATTGTCTTTTAACGAAGGAAACTATAAATAACATTGATGCATTGAGGAAGAAATTTGAAATGGGGAGGAAAGGAAACAGTGTCTGGTCGTTAGCGTTTCGTTTATGCATCCCTTATTTAATTTGAGAGAAACATCTTTTGGTCCTTTCTCGATAGACCATTGTCATTCCCACAACCAGAAGCCAAAATACTAATTGTTTACATACAATTTGAATATACTGTAATTCGCAAAAATGGTAAACGATTTTCCGTATTGTCAGTATCTTTTCATTACAACTACAATAGCGTCTTCTATTACACGATATTCAACACATACCTTCTGCATATTTTTAAGCAGATCTGGAGTATAAGCCACTTGGTTTATCTATTAATACGACTTCCATTCTAATATCTTCAGCAGCTACAAAAAACATATTTTTAAACAAATGGATGAAACAGTAGCAACGTTGTGTTGGGTTTTGCCACATTGTCGAATATGAATAACATTGCACCCGTTAAGAAAAAAGAGCAAACATAACGCAAAATGCGCAGCACTCGCACTCGCTGCAATTTTTCCTCGGAATGGCGCCTCCATTTTCTTGAAGGGCGCGCAACGAACGGTATGGAGCAGCTAATGAGGGCACGCCGGGCGCGGCGCCGGCTCGTATGGGAACGACGCGAGGTAGAAAGGGATTAAAAGTTAATGATGATGGTTATGGCGCCAAGTTTCATCGCAATTAAATAAACAATGGCCTTCTCGACGCCGACGTCAGCCGCGGCGAAAGAGGAGGCGGGGACAGAGGTTGACGTGGTGCGGGAGGTGTAGGTGTAGGAAGGGGCGGTGACGCAGTCGTTGAATGTGAAGAGCGGAGGAGCTCAAATGGGAAAAGAACGAGAGAACGTTAATGAAAGGCCGAAATGTGTCCGTGAACATGACAATATTATTGCGGCAAAGATATTGAAGATGTTTTGATATCTGCTTTAGAATACTATATTAGAATGGTGGTAGTATTATATCAAAAACGCTGTGCCTATAATAATAGAGGATTATATTACACTTTTAATAGTGTCAGAGACGACAGCCACAAGAACGTTGATTGAGTTATTGCCATTATGGGGCTAGAAACGTGGCAATGGGGCCATGGTGATGGAGAATAGAGGAGTTAGAGCAGCTATTGTAGTAGAGATGGGAGTTTGACAGAAAGCGAGCAAGGCTAGGGCAGTGCTGCAATGTTATTGCTGTCAGTGGCAGTGATAATAGTGATGGTGGCTGCTGCAACAACGCTAGCCACGCCGGCAGAGACAAAAGCTTCTCGTTCAGAGGTGTCTCCTGTTGCCATAGTCTCCACAACGCCCTCCGCTCTAATTAAACCCCTTTCCGATCGTGGTGGCTGTCGCAGGGACGGTGGCAGCTATGCTTGGCATGGCGTTGCACGGGCCTACACGTTGCTGTTGTTTTCGTGTCGTGAACTCCCTGCATAAATGAAAAGGATACAATGACAAAGGAGCCCATAAATAATCGTTTTCCAGGAAACACCTGTCGCTGCTTTCTGACAAGCTTGCGCTAAGCGTAGGTATTGTACACAAAGTGGTAGAATTGATTAATAATCATTCTGCTTGAACGTGTTTATCCTGTAATTCGAAGTACAGTGAACTAATGATTTTCTGAGCTAAACATCGGTCAAACAGGAAACATAATCTAAAATGGAATAATGCAAATGTAGTTATTACATAAATGAATATTATGAGATTATTCTAGTTAGAAATATATTATACGCAATATGTAGCTAGAACGATGCTTGTAAGTTAATGATGATAACCAATTACTTAATACATGACCATTTGACGATTTCAAGCTCATATATTACAAATCGTTTATACATAAATATAAATATTTGCATCTGTGGGATCTACTTATTTCTTTTAAACTTTAAGAGGAAACAATTAGAATTGGTGCTCTTGAATGGGGAATTCTAAACGTTTGAAAAAGTTCTACATGTTCAATAAGTAATTATTTGGTCAGCACAGAATGTTGAAGTTAAAAGGGACTAAATAAATTAAATCAATTCATTATGTTTTCATAACAAAACTACTTTTCAGAAGTGTACAGAATGAAGAATTCTTTTCATCTAAGATGATTGCTCCTACTTAGTAGTACTTTTGTACGAGCCTAAGTAGTTGCAAGAAAGAAATTAACTCTTTAACGGAAAAAGGAGTTCAGAACGGCGGAAGCAATGTGCCGTAACTCTAGAAACGAAATACTTCCTTTCAAGAGCTTCTTCTGTCCTTCACTTCAGCAGTCCAATTGGTTTGGTCTCTAGCTCTCAACTTGACAAAGTTCGTCTTTCCTCCTCCAAACTGGCCCAGTCTCCTGTTTTGCTTCAGAAAACTTCGTGAATGTTTCGAAATAATTATTTCTGTTCAATTTCGCAACTACTCTTGTAATTTCTCTTCCATACTAGCGTCTATTATTCTCATAATTAGTTTCCTTTTATATAAATGGAGATAATCTATAACGTTCTTTAAAGTTAGGACGAAAAGAGTGAAACTATCAAACGTTTGTTCCCGAGCTTTCAAAACATGAATTTATTAGTCCCGAAGATGTTCACGATTTCTTCCCTTAGTCTCTGCGTTTTTAACTGTTCCACTGAAACATCTCGATAAATTTCCTAAAAACTTTGCCTAAATTTGAAAGCAATAATGCTATGGCGTGACGAGGTGGCCGAGTGGTTAAGGCGTTGGACTGCTAATCCAATGTGCTCTGCACGCGTGGGTTCGAATCCCATCCTCGTCGGGAATTTTTTTCCTTTCTGGAATATATTAAATTTAATTACATCCAGCGGAACTCTGCTCCTTTATTCGAGGTCCCGCGGAAAGCGAAATGAGAAAGCCGTCTACTAGAATATGAGCGTCGGCATTTTCGCCAGTGTCGTTGTTGACAAAGGAACGACACAGATGAAAGGCTTCATTACCCAGCACTTCACCCGCGGCGTAATAAAGGAGCAGAGCGAAGCCGACGTAACCGGAAAAAAGCTCCGGAACACAAAATTCGAAGAATAATTGTAACGAGCTTTGTCCTGGGTAATATATCGCGCAACGGGGGCCCCGGAGAGCGGCTGCAGACTGAACCAGGCGCATCGCGGACGCCATACGTCAGGGCTGCGCTAAGTTCAGCTGGCTCATTCATTCGCCTCCCCGAGAATTCTTGAAATTAGTCCCGATTTCACTTCCCCGTGACAATTATTTGTGTGTATCAATAGCTGTATGGTGATGTAAAATCTCTATTTTGTGTTACCAATTGAAGTGATATACATGATTTCATGAATTAGATTTTTTTCAAGAAAATTATATTCATTGTCCGTGTATATACAAGTTATTATAGATACAATTTTAGATTTGATTTTACGATTATTGTTATTGTCTCCCTCGGTGGCTCATTGGTTAGCGTGCTTGCTTTCCACGGTTCAAGCCCGGCTTTGTTTCCCGGTCGAGGCAAATTGTTGTACCTGTGCGCTTTCCTTTCAAACGTTCCAGTATCTGTTGCTGTGTGGCGATGCGAAAGCCCACCCTAAGGTTATGAAGACCAGTTTATACGATGAAGGGATGTCTTCGTACTTATCACACGAATCCCTTATCCCGTAGCCGAGGGACTGGGTCACTGCTGGTCGGCCAAGGTTTGTAGCGGGCTGTCATACCAAAGAACACAAATAGAACTATTATTTGTATTATCATTTCCTTCTTAGGAAGCTTGTTGCAACCTGGAGTATATTTTATAACTACTTTATAATCAACCGTCTCATATAATCTTTTTGTAACATCTTTAGTCTGGATTAGAGGATTATTATTATTATTATTATTATTATTATTATTATTATTATTATTATTATTAATTATGGTTTTTATTAATAATAAAAATAATATTAATAATAATATTATATTAGAGAATTTACAGTCACTTCAACATGTCTGGAAAAATTGAAATGTAATAATTGTTTTTGTGGTAGAAGCATTATTTAAAATAATAGTTAAGAAACCTTTTTTTTTGTAAATTATTGGCAGTAATTTTGATAGAAAAAATTTCTCCAGCATAACCCATTGTTTAAGAGCAGGAATATTTTTTTGTCATTATGTCAACAACCGAAACCAAATTAGGAGACAGTCCCTTCTTTCGTATTTATTGCAATTTTAAAGATGCATGCCTCTCGCTGCGGGAAGCGTGTGAAGCAGCGAAGCCAGCGCATATGAAGGCGCTGTATGCGTGCTGCGCCAGGCGCGGCCCAATGGCGTGTCCTCTCGTCGCGGCCTCCGCTCGCACTTTCTTTTCATTTCCTCGCGAAGAGGCCGCGGGGCCGCGCTGCGGAGAAGTACATCTCGAGGGGTGTTTTTAATCTGACAGTTATAGAGTAACCCTCGAGGGGGAGGCGGAGGGGGAGGCGGCGACGGTGGCGCTGCGGTCGGCGGCTGCACGCGAAGGGCCCCTGCGTGCCGTCGCCCGTCCCCAGAGCGCAGCCCCGCGCGCGGGTCCTAAGCCTCTCCCCTCGCCACTGCGTCGCCCCCGACGGCCCCGTCGGCCTTCTCGCCCGCGTCGCGCCGCGCCGCGCCGCTGCTCACTTCTTTTCCTCCCCACTCACGCGCCGCTAAAGGTGGATGTGTCCGAAACATTCTCCAATTGGACGATTGTAGTGCACGTAATCCACAACGGGGCGATGGAGTCCAAAGTAGAAACAGCTTCAAAGCATACTTCAGATTCTAACCAGATGCAGTACTCGTTATATACCATGAGGTGGCTAGGGCAAGAGGAAAATATTCAGGTGTCAAGGAATAGCAGAGAATCATACTCCTGGTGTGAAATGTCTAAAGTTAATGAGGGACAAGGTGTGTAGTTGTATGTTCCACTGTAGCAGTCATGAATTTCCATTGAAGCGATACCATCTAACTTAATCTGCCCCTACTATACCTCAGTTGACGCTTCGTTACGCGCTTCCGAATTGGGACGGTCATGCTTCACGTGAAAGTGCAGCAACTGTAAACCGAACAATTTGGTGTACCAATGTCTGTCGATTCACTTCGAATCGAACGGCGAATGTTGGTTGCGCACTCATTGTGTGTTGGGCCCAACTTTTACTAACCCCATGGAGCGCTCGCAGGAGGTACGGTCGTTCGACGCTTGCGCTTAAATGTGCGTCTACCTTGAGATCTCATTTACACATCCTCTTGGTGAATAATTCCGGAGCGCTGAAAATCCGTTGTCGTTCGTCGAAATGAATATCGTTAACAGACGCAGTCTGTGCCTGGGCAGCTTCAGTGCACTCGATGTGCGTGACCCCCCTTAAACTCCGCGCGTTTATACGCAACGCCGATTCAGATGGTGGAGAACTTGCACCATATAAGCCGGAGGATTTGTAGATTTGCTTATAGTAAACATTTCTCATTCGCAAAGGGATGTCGCTGTCACCTCATGTCCGAAATTCTTTATAAATACTGCCAATATTAAAATTGAATAAGCATTCCATGATGTTTCGAAAAAGCTCTATTCGATAGATATTTTGTAGCTATCAAGAGAAATGCCTTAAATATGAGCATAATGAGTTTTAATCAATTAAACTTTCTCGAACCGATAGCTAACATTTTGTTTAGTATCGGTATTTTCCCAATATAGCAATGAATGTTAACAAGCCTAAATTCATTCTTCTTGATTAATTCAAGAGATCAAGATAAGCTTTCATACATCGCAATGATTTTCGATGGTTCATGTGGGTTGATAGCATTCGATTATGTGTGTGTTATAAGCGTTCATCAATTAGCACAGAATGGAAAATACTGCTAACATCATTCCCAATTCCTTATTTTACACCTTACAACAAGCATCACTGAAATCTCGGCTCCTCCGAACAATCTTCTCTGATGCAATCACATGGTCACACGATAGCTATTTGAATCTCTCTCGCTTTGAGTCGTTCTCTAAATGTGTTATTAAATTCAGGCATCGTAGCCTCAGTCATCTTTGCCTTTTGCTTTCGCGCTGTCAGCGTTTGTGCCTTACCCTTGCGCCAACACACTTAGCCTCTGTTGTCCCCCCCCCCCTTCACATCTTACATCGCGCCATTGCACACGCCATTACCCAATGAGCCTAACGCATTTGCAACTTCCGTCCGCGTCGCTTCATCGCCCTGTCTTTGCCCTCCGCAATCTTCATCATGATCCCCCCCCCCCATCCACTTCCCTCTCGCGTGCCGCTCCGCCAGCTCATTTCCCGCCGTTGCCACCTCCGCCGCCGCCACCGCCGCCGGCGCCGAAGAGCCGCGTAGGGCCGCGCGCAAGGGCGCCCGCGGGACCCGCTGCGCCGATGAACGCCCGTCGGTATAACAGAGCGCTGCCTTAACGGGGCCAAGGGCCCGCTCGGGACGCCGCCACCGCCGCCCGCGGGCACCGCCCCAAGTCGCCCAGTCTCCGCGGCGACGACGGTGGCGGCGCAGGCGATGGCAGTGGGTGCGGGGATATTGGGGAAGGAGATGGCTGCAAGGGTGGGGACAATGGCGGCAGAGACGGTAACGGCGACTGTGAGAGTGGTTTCTACAGTTGGTAGGAATCGTATCAATGGTAGGAGATGAGGGTGGGGTTGGAAGCGGCGACCGTGGCGTTGGCATTAGGTTTGGGGAGGTGGCAGTACTGAAGACGGAGATGAAAGCGGTAAATGCGAGGAAAGTGTTGGTGGAGACTATAAGAGCGGAGACAGTGGAGGCCGATACGAGAATGGTGATAGTGAGGGCGAATAGTATCCAGGTGGGAACTTGCAATGGCTGGTGGAAGTAGAGTATGCGGCGGCAGCGACGTTAGCAAGAGCGCAAGGGTAGCTTTTCTGAATACGAAGACGATGGTGATAGAGGAGTGGAAACTGGTGGTAGAAGGGACTTCGACGGTGGTGAGGACTGGAACAATGCGAGGCACAGTGGGGATAGGAGCGGTGGCGGCGTTTGCGTGTATAAAGAGAGCGGTTGGTGGCAACGGCGACAGAGGAGGTTGGCAGAGGGCTGTGGCGGAAGGGCCGGGGACGCCTGTGGTGGCAGCGCCACCCGCTTGGTGGTTCGTTCATTCGCATACTGCTGCCGCGCCCGTTAATAAATTCCTGCGGCGTCTTTCGAGTTTATGTAATGTTGAGCAGGCGGTGCCTTTGAGGCGAGCGGGTTCCCACAGTGCCGCCAGCCTCCGCCCGTCTTCCTCGCCGCGGGCGGCCCCCGCCCCCGCCTCTTTCCATTGAGTTCCCACATCGCTTATTCCCATGCAAGTTGCTGGCTTCTTTCCGATACTGTGTGCCTCAGGTTCACTTCTTCATCGGGCACGTCTTCTCATCTTACACAATTTCCTTTCCCAATCCGTCCAGAAAAATATTTCTTATAAAACATGTAAACACATTAGTTGAATTTCTATCGTTATACTGAATCGTACTGTTATTAGTGAGCAATATTCGTTAGATATATGCTTGAATTATGCATATAATTCCTTTACGAGTTCTTTTTGTGTTTTTTACTATATTTGATCCCAAAATATACATTATTTTGTATTTTATGAATTTGATGAAATATAATAATGAAGAAAAATGTTGCTAAGCTTGTTCTTTTAATTAGAGAATAAAGTAACCCCAATTTTTTGTCGATGAACTAATGCATGTAATACTCAGCTTAAAGTCGTTTTCATTTCAGTGATCAAGAAGTGAGTAAGAAAATGGGCTATCTTTGTACGGTATAAAGAACGGCAATTTTATTGTACTTGTATTTTCCTGTGTAAGTTAACAAATCTTATTGCATAATCTACCTATTCACTCACGGCCCACCGTTGAAATTGTATCATTATGTCTCTTGTCGTTTAAAATGTATTAATTTGTGTTGATATATCATTGCCTCTGCTTAATGACAAAATTACAGATTGTTGCTGTAAGTGTTACGTATTTTCGTTCTTATCTAGTATGTCCCGAAACGTGTAGTGTGTGCTGAAGGCTTTCGTTTGGAAGCGCAGTACACCTTGCCCGTTTCTCGCCGTTCCCGTGCCATTCCCTTTCAGCCGCCCTTCCCCGCACCGTCCGCCACCCGCCCAGCTTCCCCCTCCTCCTCCGCGGGTCCCGAGCGCTCTGCGAAAAAGCGGCGCTCGCCTCCTCGGAGCCTGGGCGGCGCACCACGGCGCGGCGGCGCTCTCTGGAGGCGCGGCTGGCGGTTAATCTCCGCCGCTGCGCCCTCCCCCGCCCCACCCCACCGCCGGCTCGCCCTCTGCGCGTAAATACGGACGGACGGCCATCCCCGGAGTGGCGCGCCCCCTCCCTTCGACATCGCAGCGAAAGAGCCTTTGGGCCGGAGGAGTCGCACGCAGTTAAATGCCAAAGAAATGGATGAAGGCTTGTCATTGGGATTCGGGGTATTTGTCATGTGCCCAAGTCGTTCCACTAAAAATTTCCATAAACGTTACATTTCGTTATTTCGAGCAATAAATGTTTTGTCTCAATCGTATCCAGCAATATGTTTGGTTCCTCGCGAATTTTCTGAAGAAATTATTGAAGAGTTGTTACGTTTTAGGCCTACGCGTTTCTTAGAAGAGAAAAATTAAAGTTTGTTTGATTGAGATTTCTGTTTTGCTCTGCCTTATTTCACTACTGACGGTGTAATATCCTTCAAAAATGGTCTTGAAAATCAATACTGATCACATTTGAAAATTAACAATGATTGATTGGCAAGAACTAACGCTTGAAAATCGATGATTGAAAAGCAAATTTAAGTACTTTTTTTTCTATTATCACCACCCTGTCATATTTTTGGATAGGCAATAGTGCCATTTCACTGACTGCTTTGAACATTTATTTTTCAGAATAATATATCATAACTCTTTCTCTAGAGAATTGCAATGTATAAGATGGGAATTTTCGTGACGAAGTACTGTTGAAGAGAAATTGCTGAATTTTCTTCAAAAATTCGAAATTTCCGCGAAAACCAATAAACATTTAAACCTACAGATATACTTTCTATGTCTAAGAGGAAATATGACAGGAGACGTTTTAATTAATTTTCAATTCTTAAAAATCGCTTTTTTTTCATTTAGATTGCTATAAATATTCTGAGAAAGGAATAAAGGGAATGGAATGAAGATCACATATTTATTTAAACATCTCGCGAATGCATGCATAAGTTCAATTCAGTTCAATTATAATAATTCGTGTCTTGCAAAGCATGAAGTCCACATTATGTGTTCACAGTAGTCAGAAAAGTGGAGTACTCTTCTTGTAGAAACTACTGTTCTTAAAGTTCATACGTCAGGGTCACCGAGATAGGTATAACGGAAATACTTCGATGTTCGTGTTCGGGAATGCTTCGATTGTGGTTTGAAGTAATGGTTGTACAAATATTGTATTGGAAGTATGTTAATTGATTCCTCTTCTTTAAAGATGTAAGAAACCCTTATAGTTTTTTTATTTTTCTTTTGTACTTCTACACATTTAAAATTAAAGTTAAAACTTAATATTTAAAAAAAAATACTTGATATTTTTTCCCATGCGTTGGAATTGAATTTGAAAGCCAAATTAACGATAAAATGTTCATTCTCTTCCACGTACTTGAAAAAAATAATGCAAACAATAATATTATTAATACGTCTGTAGATAGGTTATGAAGAAAACGATTCAAATCCAGGTAATAAGTTGAAGGGAGTTTGTCGTTATAAAGCGTTTATTAAAGTCGTTATTTAATATGTTTATTCGAACATATTGAATATGTTCTGCACAAATCATAGATTGTAAAACCATTTTAATACTAACAAATGCTGCAGGTGTTAAAGTTCACTGCAAAAGAACAGACCAGTTTTCGTTTGCTCTGCGAAGGTTTTCCAGTAAGTTAATGAATAATTTCTTTTTTCAGTAATTATCTGTATTTGACCGAATCTCTAATCAGATCACAGCAGACAGGAGATAATGAGATGCTAAGGGATGCACATACCAGAAGAGTATATTTCAATTAAATATGCATAAGAGGATCTGCAGATAACGAGATTACTATTTGAAATTTGCATCTTGTTTCCTTTTCTCTTTCATACGAGCAACGCAATCCGAAAAAGGAACGTCGTTTGTTCTCGTGTTTTTTGAGCGACCTAATACATAGAAATTTTCATTTAAACATTCACCACAAAACAGCTTTCAAACGATCGTTATCTGTAGCCTAAGGGAAATAAAATACGTCCCGTACCTTGTCCGATCCGACCAGTGGTGGTTATCCCCTTAGCTAGGACGCTACACAAAAGGGGTTGATTATTTTCTTTTTTGGCGGGACCAAAATCCAGTAATTGCTACTTAATTGGATAACGTACTGGTCGCGTACGCGGGTAGGCGAGACTTCGGCCCAGCCCTCTGGCCGGCGGAGCGGGCGAGTGCAAGCGCGCGTGCACGGGTTTCGGAAGCGGGGATCGCGCGTTGACGGTGAAAAAAATCCGGGTAGCGCGTTTTTGCGGCTTTTCGCAAGCGCTTTCTCTGCCTCCCGTCGCAACGAAACGAGCGCGTACGCGTCGACGCGTCCGCTTGCGATCCGCCGCGCGTCAAGGTGCTGATGAACGCCGCCACTCCGCTCCGACAAGCGCACAAGTCCCCTCCACTCCCTCATCCCCTCCCCCTCCCACCCTTCCCCTCCGGCGGCAGGTGATCGTCGCTGTGCTCGCGGCTCGCCTGGCAGCCAAGGCTGTTAACCCCAAACGTCTCCCCTTTGCGCCTGCTTTTGACAGGGCTTTTGCTCCATTCTGTCGAGTGATGAGTGACTATGGGTAGCTGCTTGTCTGTCCGGGAGACGCCACATCCTAAGCAAATGCGCTTTTCGCCCTGAGGAAGGCCGCAGAATGGCGGCCGAAACGTTGGCACTTGTGCTTAGGACGCGGCGTCTCCTGGACAGCCAAGCAGCTACTGACTCCGGCCGCGGAAGCCTACGCTCTCGAGTGACTAGGGGTTCTCGGTGCGTCCTTACACCCGTAAGTGTGTTGCATGTTAGATCCCTGGAGGTTGCTGTCTTCCTCCCCCGCAGGAACTTCAAATGACAAATTATTTTCAGAATATTTTGCTTTGAGGGAGGGAGTATTTTGGTTTTCCAGGCGCGTCAACTACTGTGATTATTAGTCCGGTTAGTACAGTGAATTTTTTTTTTCATTCGATAAAATGTGCGATTCAACGCCGAACTACTCGGGGTTCCCTCCTCCGTGTTTCTTCCAGAGAGGAGCACCAGCCCAGGTGGAATAAGCTTTTCTCCAGTTCTCATACGTTTCCGAATGATCTCCCGACATGTGTTGTAGGTTCCGTCGATGTTTTTGTGTGTACCTCATCGTCTTCCCTCCTTAGAGCTCCACATTTTCGTCGGTTTCCATGTTGGTGATTTTGAATGTTGATCACTTTCGTATTATCTCTCTCTTCTATATTAATAACCCTGACACACTAGTTTCATCAGTGTGTTAAATTTCATTAAACTGTTTGCTTTGATTTTCGTAGGTGTTCGAGCGTGGATCGTCTTTACTGTCGCGAAAACTATTTCATTTTATCTTGTTTCTTCAGTCACTGAGTTTACGTAACGCTCTTCATGCAAAAAAAAATTCTCCTTCGTTCAATGTTGTCTCATCCCTTCTTATTCATTCTTATAGTTTTACAATCATAGTCTAATTCTTTTATTTTTTTATCCATCTTCCTTGTCTGTACTGATTTTAGATGAAACTGCAATGCTAGTTCACATCGACCCGAGTGTTTTTATCATCGGTTTACTCCACACCTTCCTGCTTTCCATTTCTGTCGGATTAAGAGAATTGTTTATTGAGACGGGTTATTTCCATAGTTTCTTTTCTCCAACGTCTTTAATATTTTTTCTTTATTTTTTCCTACTAGCTCTCCAGCGACCATATCTCCTCTCTCATTATTTTTACTGACCTACTTTTCGTTTTACCATCCGCATACTCTCAACATCGCTGCCATTATATCTTCCACGTCCCATCCCTCTTTACACATCTTTCAAATCCATTTCGTGTAAGAGTTTCCACACATTAGCATTCTTACTCTTGCGCTACTCTTTGCCCTCCATTCTCGACGTTATGTTGTCCTCCCACCTCCACCGCAAGTATTTTCGTCACCCTCGTTAAGTTCTCTTCCGTAATCTGCCGCCGCGACCCGCTTCCTGCCTCTACGCACCAACGCCAGATCACCCCACCGCACACCCTCCTCCAACCACCTCCTCCTCTCGCCCCTCTCTCCGCTGCCACCCCCGCGATCCCGGCACCGCAGCGCTCCACCCGAGTTGATTAACGCCCGCCTCGCTGTTTGTCTTTTTAACGGGCGCTGCTCTTCATCTCCATAATTCCTCCCCCGCGAAGCGCGTCTCATCCGCCGTCGTCACCTTCCCCGCGCCCCCTCCACTTCCTTACCCCACCACCACCCTCCTCTCCTCCTCCCCGCTCTCTGTTCGGATCATCAAAATGTTTCCCTCTGTTTTGGTTATCGTTGCCGTTCACTCCTTTAAAATTGCTTTTTTTAGTTCGTTTTTATTCTAATCAAAATCAAATCAGTACTCTTGTATTCTAACTATATATACCTCTCGCCTTGAAATTTTTGGAAAAAAATTATAGCCATTCAGATCAAATAAATAAAATTGTTCATAAACGAAATAATCTCCTTATTTTTGTTACGTACGTTATTTTTTCGCAAGGGATTGCTTTGAAATTTCTTTTACTTTAATCAGAACTCAGGCAGAGAAGTGCGTTGAAGATGACAATTCACAGACAAATAAACTTCAAATTTTTGTATATTTAATAGTTACGACAGTTACAGAGTGTTTCGATAAACATTCAGTTATTTTAAGAATTTGATTAATTTTTTACCTTAATTTTAGGAATGGAGCTGCTCTTTTCCAAAAGTGTTCAAATCACTAGAAAATTAAAAAAATGTAGACAAAATATAAAATTTTTTAAGTCGTTTGGGGAGAATAATCCAAAAGACAAATGCAATAAATATATTGATCGAATGTACTTTTATTTAGCCTCTTTCGATCATAAAGAAAGTGCGCGAACGATATAGAATAGTACATCTAGTTCAAAAATATTTATTTCATATCACGAATGCATTTTTTTTCGTTTAAATAAGCCGTCTCTGTGTCTTTCTCTACTCCGGTCATAGTTCTTTCTGCTCACATCCGCCGCCGCTACCTTCGCGGCTCTCGAGCTCTGCCGTCAGCGTTCCCCGCCGCGCTGTCTTCGGCCCCGCCCCGCCCCCGCCCCTCCCCGGCCCGCCCCCGGCCCGCCCCCGGCCCGCCCCCGCCCCCGCCCCCGCCCCGCCTGCGGCGGCCCACCTGCGCGCTCCCACGGCAGATCGCACCCGGCTCTGCCCCGTCCCCGGCCCTCTCCCTTACGGGACGGGTCGCCGATCTTCTTTGTTCTGCGCCGGAAGGCGCTCGTGCGCTACTCATTTAACGACTTCAGCGCAGACGGCTGATTTCATAAGCTACATAATTGCTTGTAAATAGGGCTGTATCACGAAAGGGGATGTTCAATCAGAAAGAGCGAGACAGAGAGAGAAAGGGAGAGAGACAGAGAGAGAGGCAGGGAGAGACAGGGACGTAGAGGGAGAAAGATAGAGAGAGAGAGTGAGAGTGAGAGAGGAGAATCCCACGAAATTAAATTTCTATTTCAAGCGACCCCTCTCTCTTTGTCGCATCCCTCTCCTTATCTGCCTGTCGCGGTCTCCAGCCCACAGCCGCTCATTCGTTGGTCTCTTGCATCCCCGACTGCATTCACGAGTTGTTTCCCTTTTTCCAGTTCCCCCATATCTTACTCGCCATTCTATTTAACAAGTGTTTCGATTATTGCAGTGAGCATTCTTCATTCATATGTGGATGTTTCATTTTGGATTCAGTTTCTCTTTTCCTTTCTAAATTAATATTCTTTTATTTTGCCTGTTCACTGTTCTTTCCTTAACTTTTTTCTTGTACTTTTGACTTGCATCTAATGTCACTGTGTCTAAGTCACCGACTTACGTCAAAGACACACACGGCCATGCAAACCTCGTTTTGAATTTATCCGTGATATATTGTTTCCTTGTTTCTTAACGAAAGTGTCACGTAAAAACGAGCCCATTTCTTCCCTACCCACTCAGTCTTGACTCAGTAGATGTTTCCTCTCCAATTCATCGTCCTCAGTACATCTCTCAACAGTTCATCACCAGGTCGTCTTTCTTACCTCACGCCTCCTTTAGGTATTTTCTCTCTTTTCTACCGCGTCATTTCACTCGCCCCATTTCGCGCGCCACTTTCCTTTCGATTCCCTCTCTTCTCCCCACGCTTCTGTCTGAAGTTCCCCGTTCCAAGTATCTCGCCCCGCGCACTTCCCGAACCCCCATCCTCCCGCCAGCGCCGCGCCGCCGCCAACGCCCTGCAGGGGGCGGGGTGGGTGTGTATATCGAGCGCGGGGAGGGGAGGGGCGAGGCAGTGGCGGGGGAGGAGCGGGGAGGGCGGTTATTTCGGGAGCTGATAAGCGGATCAAACACTCGGGCGGCGGCTGGCGCGCGGCGGATCTCCCGCCCGGCGACATACAGCGCCCAATGCGGCGTGACGCCATTTCATTAGTCTCCGGAGAGGATCAGCGCGCAACGCGATCCCGCCCGCCCGCCCCGCCACGCCCCCTGGCCGCCCGCGGACGCTAAGCCCCGCTCCGAGACTCCGGAAGTTGTCGAGGTCTGCGCGGCGCGGCGTTCAGCCCACTGCCCCGCTGGACGTGCTCGGGGCGGCTTATCACCGCGCTGGGTTTTACGCTGTAAACGTCTGCGACTCGTTTTGTGGATTGTTCAGTTTCTGCTTCCCTGCGGGAGCTGCTCGGTGGATTTAGCTGGCGCAAATTATAATGCGATATGTATCTGAAATGTAAATACATTCATGACGTCATTTATTTAAATATAGTACTCATACTGAATTCCATAGAAATACCTATTACGGTGAGTTTCTGTTTGTGACCAAATCTGCATTTGATTAGTGATGAAATTTAAAATTTAATGAGAAATATAGGGAAATAAGGAACATGAGCAGACTTACCAACTAATTGGAAAATAAACTGGTAGCTGTGAAATTTAATAATTCTATGTAAACCTTCGTAAACATTTATTATTCAAACATATATTTAATACCATTCCATTAAAGGAATTAAATGATCAAGGTTTGTCCCTCTATTT
Organism: Teleogryllus occipitalis; assembly: GCA_011170035.1. Classification (NCBI taxonomy): domain Eukaryota; kingdom Metazoa; phylum Arthropoda; class Insecta; order Orthoptera; family Gryllidae; genus Teleogryllus; species Teleogryllus occipitalis. The sequence continues at coordinate 165,536 of BLKR01001517.1, read as the reverse complement.
TATCTATTTGAGTATTTCCAGCACAAACTATAATGATACCACAAAATACAAGAATTTGCAAGCGAATGGTAAAAACAATCTGTGAGAATATATCGATAAAACGTACAAGCATTTTTGAGGGGAGAAGCGATGACTTCCAGGAACGTAAACAATAAAAGTATTTGACAGTTAGTAGTGCTGAGAACTCTAGGTGATACCGACAATTTACGCCGAGAACAACTTGAGTCTAGTTGAGCGTGCCGTATTTCGTACGAAGTTTCGTCCTCTGGAGGTCTGGCTTTTAGCGCAGCCGGTGCACCGGCCAGGGCGAGGGGCAGACGCGCCGTCGAAACGGGGTCAAGCCGGAAAATGGACCTCGCTCCGCGCGCACGAGACAAACAGCTACGCGGTAGAGGGCGCTCGCCGCGCCGCCGCCCATACCTCCCTCCCTGCCGCCGCGCCCCACGGCGCCACCGCCCACAGGCGCCGCCCTGTCATCACGCCTCGACGTTGTCACCGTCGACTCGATGTTGTTGCCGCCGACCTAATACTGTCACCATCCCGTCGTTGTCACCACCACCTCGACATTGTCTCGGCCTACGTCGCCGCCGCTGTCCCGATATTGCACTCATCTTCGCCAACTTTCTGTATCCGCCGTCATGGTCATCACTCGTCACGGCGTCATCTGTGCCATGCCACGATTGTCTCCTCAATGACTTTGCAGCTCTAATTTCATGTTTCCACAAAATATATGGCATCATCCCCGCATCGTCTCTATGAATTTACGGCAGTCGTGACACATCCCTGAATATCATCGTCGCCACAAACTTCGTAACACTGCTCCCAAACCCCATAACTTTTCCGCCTCTTTCACGTAGCTGCTCCTCCCAACACATCACCTGTTCAACCCCCATTTGACCTCCACCCACGTCGTTTCGACACCGCCTCCTTCAGTGTCAAAGCTGACGTCTCGCTTTCACACCGTCGCCGTCTCCACCGCTCCTTGCCACGCTCCACCCGTCCCCACACGTGCAATGTGCGCCGCTTCACGTCCCAGACATCCGTCATGAATTGCAGCCGCTTCTCGCAGCCTGCAACTGTTGACCACATGCCACCCTCTCGTTGGCGTCCACCAGCGTCAACCGGCACAAAACCACAGCCCGGCGCTTCCTACCGCCTGTTGCAGCTTTCAGAGCACACCTCAAGCTGTTGCCGCTTTCCCCAACCGACGCCCAACTTCTGTCGGTTCCGTTGCGGCCATGATGCATAATCTACCATCTACGCGAAGCTTTACGAGTCTGTCCCGCCTTCATATTTGTACACGAACATTACCACTGGCACGAACTATATTCTTTCATGTCCCGGATGTTCATGATGATTCAGCTCTTGTCACTATCACCTCCGGTAAAACATACCATTTCTACTATACCTGACCATCTCAGGTACGACGTCAACCATCTCCTTCACCTCCCCTCCGTCCGTGCGTCTGCAGACGCGCGCCACTGTACTATTTACGAGCTGTAACAGGTGTTTAAGGCGGAGGGCTGGCGGAGCGTCGCGGGGCGTTGGCGGAGACGGGGGATGCGTCCCCAGGGAACGACGATCATTCCTCCCGCGCCTCGCCCCCTCCCCCGCCCGGGCGTCTCCTGCGCCAGCCGCCCCCGCGCCGCCTGTTCAGAGACGGATGACAGTGTGCGGTACCCTCCCAGCGTCTCCCTGCCCGCCGCCCACGCTTGCCGCCATCTCCGCCGAGACGCGCGGAGTTAGTTTAGGATGCATATTGCAAAGGCCGCTCGCTCTCAGGGAAGAGGAAGTGAACGCGCGTGGGAGGAGCAGGGCAAAGCGAGATGCAGCTGTGGTGAAGGAGAGATAACGTACATAACACTAGATAAGAGAGGCGGTTGAGAAAGTGTAAACGTCAGGTAAAGTGCATTAGAGCAACATAATCCACGAATTTTGAAGGATTGGCGGTGGGAGATATGAACATGAAGTAAAAAGACTGATATAATACACGAAGGGAAATAAATTTTGTGAAGAAATATCGAATAATAAGTTTAAAAAAATAAATATAAGAGAGCTTAGGGAAAAATTAAGAGAAGTCGAAACAAGGTTATAACGAAATTGGATTATGTAGGGAGAGAAGCGAGTAGTTTGAAATTGAATACTGTAACTGCAAAACAAGTCAGAAAATAGAATGCAAAAATTGAGAAGGAAGGGAATTTTGCAATCTTTTTTGCTGTAATAAAAACAGTAAAATAAGTAAAAAGAAAGCCTAAAGAGTTTAACGAACGAATGCGAATGATGAAAGAGGAGGCCACAAAGAAAATTAGACGAAGTAGGCAAATGAACAGAATGTCTGAGCGAAGGCAAACGACGCCGTGCGCGGCCGTGCAGGAGGGGGCGAGTGAGGGTAAACCGCCGGGGCGGGACAGGGGAGCCGCAGCGGGGCTCCTGCAACGGCGCGGCGTGCGAAGGTGGCGAAGTGGGCGCCAGGGAGCAGGGCCAAGGGGCGGGACGGGGCAGGGTGACGCGGGGCACACCTGCAGCGGCGCGGCGATGAGGAGCGGAGGGCGGTGATTGGTGGCGGGTGAAGAGGCGAGGGACGGCGATGGCGGGGACGGCGATGGCAGGGGACGGCGATGGCGGGGCGCGGCGATGAGGCGATGGGAGGGACGGCGATGGCGGGGACGGCGACGGCGGGGACGGCGAGGCGGGACGGCGGGGATGGCGGCGGCGACGGCGGGATGGGGGGGGGATGGCGATGGCGACGGCGATGGCGGGGAGGGCGGCGATGGCGGGACGGGACGGCGGCGATGGCGGGACGGCGATGGCGGGGACGGCGATGGCGGCGGGGGGGACGGCGATGGCAGGGACGGCGATGGCGGGGACGGCGGGGACGGCGATGGCGGGGACGGCGATGGCGGGGACGGCGATGGCGGGGGGGATGGCGATGGACGGCGGGGACGGCGGGGACGGCGATCGGACGGCGGGACGGGGACGGGGACGGCGATGGCGGGGCGGCGATGGCGGAGACGGCGATGGCGGGACGGCGACGGCGAGGGACGGCGAGGGACGGCGATGGCGGGGATGGCGATGGCAGGGCGATGGATAGGACGTGGAAGGAGGCGATGGGGTTGCGGGTCGTTTCGGTCCCTGCGCGACGTGACGCGCCTGCGCGGAATGGGGTGTCGCCTGGATAGGAACAGTCGCTCCACGCACAGGCGACCGGCTGGGGCGCCGGAGGACAGGGGCAGCAGAGGGCGTGCCGCGGGCGCTACATTTGCGGCACATGGTCCTTTGCAGCGTTATCACTTACAAGCGTCGACGTTTAGTTTTCGAGAATTTCTTTGTAATGGTGAGGAGCAAAGAAAGCAATTATATTGAATCACCAAATACGTGATTCATTTCATTAATATTGACAAGTACATTATTTATCACTAGACCTTGAATTTTAGAATAAATGCATATTTTGTTCCTTTAGGAGGTTGTGGGAAATATTTGCAGAGATGAACGAATCATAAAAATAAATCTACTGAAAGAATCTAATAGTGCCTAAAATGCCCTTAAATGACGGTTGTTGCCTATTTTTTTTCCTAAAACAAGTAATTTTGAAGAATTATCATATTTTAATTACTTATATTTACTTGCTCGTTCTTACTTCGTAAGAAGATATAGTGATGTAATCGTGCACCAGAAAACTGGGAAGTTTTAAAACTTGTTATAACGAAACACTTTCCCGAATTTCTTAAAATATTTCCTGATCGAATACGCAATCGACTACGCACCGAAAACTCTCACCTAACACCATCAACATAGGGAGCTTTGTAAGTCAATAAAAAGAGGATGTTTTACAGTCGTCTCCGTTCAGCACGCACTTCTTAGGCAATTGTACCCAATCTCGGCGCAGCTGCGCTATTGACAGGTTGAGAATAAAAAGTGTGAAGGAATGAATTAAATGAAAAGAAATGAAAGAGAATGAAACAATATGCTTGGAGTCACTCTCAGAAACAAAAAAAAACTTGACTTTCTTGAAAAATAAAAAGTGCCTAATTCAATCCTTTTTTGGACAGTTTTAGATGCCAGAAACATAACTTATCATATCTAATGTTTTAATTGCCAGGTTTTTGTTACCTATAATTATGTTACCTATTTTAGGTACCTAAATCATAACTTTTTTGTGCCTAAAATTCCGAGGCCAATTTATGGCATATGTATTACCTGCCATGATTATATGTTTAAAATATTTCTTATCAAATATTTAAATGGTGTTAAAAGATCTTTAATGTTCTTTTTACACAAAGCTGAATTATTTTGTAACGATTATACAAGATTTTGTTTATCTCGTCCTAAAAAGTAGATTTTGTATTTCAAATAATTTTGCACAATTGCAACGCATCAAATAATCTAGACACAAAGTAAATTTGTCTTCTTGCAAGTATTAATATAAATTATGAAAATGGCAGAGCGAATTGCTCCTAGGTGATGTGAATATGTAAATCAAAAGTGCTGCGAGAGAAGACGACATTAAGGTAGGATATGGCAGGTTATGTCCAAAAGTCAATTTAAAGAGAGACAAGTTTGATATGGATACTGCGATTCAAGATGTTGAGGCAGGTACAACTTACGAATATCTGAGCGTTAAAGAATGCGAGAACATCACGAACGACACAATAAAAGAGATAATTTGCAGGAAGTATTACAGAACAGTGAGACTTGTCCTACAGTCCGCTCTAAACTCTAGGAATAAAATATCTGCAATAGGAACTTTGTCAGTTCCTATAGCCGAGTACACTATCGGATTAGTGGACTGGACTGCGCAGAAAATCGAATCATGAATTGAAAAACCAGAAAACTGCTTACAATGCATCACATCATCCACCCTCGAGCTGGTGTATATAGATTTTATGTGCCAAATAAGGAACGCAGAAGAGACCTTTGACAAATTGAAGCCTCGTGGCACAAAGCAATCATCGGGATGGGAAAGTATGTAGCCATCAAAATGACTCAGTAGTGTGGAAGGTGATTAAATCTAAGCGAAGAATGGGAAACAGAAGCGTTGTATGTGTACCAAGAAGTATTGCGAACAAGACTATGTAAGACGCGCAAAATAACAGAGACACTGAACTTCTATCGCAACTTAACATGAAAAGTGGGGTACACAAATGTTAAAGAAATCTGAGAGAGATAAATGACTCCATCGAGAGTATCTAGAAAGAATGGACAAGGTGTAGATCAATAAAAATCAATCATTTATTTCACTTAAAAGGGGAAGAATGAAGCCAGAATCGGAAGCAGTTGTAATCCCTGCCTAAAATCTGCCGTTGAGAACACGACTTTATGATAAAGCGGTTCTCAAAATTTTCCAAGATGATAAATGCCGCCTCAGCCAGGAATACGTAGACAACATTGATCATATTGTTTCAGCTTGCCCAATTCAAGCAAAGAACGAATTCATGAAATCGCAAAATAACAGACACTGAACGTCTATTGCAACAACATAAAAAGTGGGGTACACAAATGTTAATGAAATCAGGGAGAGATAAATAACTCCTCCCTAATATCGTCCCTACTCCTTCCGTACCTCTCTCATTCCCTCCCTTATTCTCCCCTCCCTCCTTCCCTCCCTCATTTCCTCCCTTATTCCCTCCCTCTCTCCTTCCCTCCCTCTCTCCTTCCCTCCCTCATTCCCTCCCTCCCTCATTCCCCCCTCCCTCATTCTCTCCCGCCATCATTCCATTCCTCCCTCATTCCATTTCTCACTCATTCCCTCCCTCCCCTCATTCCCTCCCTCCCACATTCACTCCCTCATTCCCTCCGTCCCTCTCTCCCTCACTCATTCCCCCTCTCCCCCACTCATTCATTTCCTCCTTCACTCCTTTCCTCATTCCCTCGTTCACTCAGTCTTTCACTCCGTCCATCACACCACCCTCACTCCGTTCCTCACTCCGTCCCTCACTCCGTCCTTCACCCCGTCCGTCACTCCGTCCCTCACTCCGATCCTCACTCTCCCTCACTCCGTTCCTCACTCCGTTCCTCACTCCGTTCCTCACTCCGTTCCTCATTCCGTTCCTCACTCCGTTTCTCACTCCGTTCCTCACTCCGTTCCTCACTCCGTCCCTCACTCCGTTCCTAACTCCGTTCCTCACACCGTTCCTCACTCCGTTCCTCACTCCGTTCCTCACTCCGTTCCTCACTCCGTTCCTCACTCCGTCCCTCACTCCGTTCCTCACTCCGTTCCTCACTCCGATCCTCACTCCGTCCCTCACTCCGTCCCTCACTCCGTTCCTCACTCCGTCCCTCACTCCGTTCCTCACTCCGATCCTCACTCCATCCCTCACATTGCCCCTTACCCCGTCTCTCACTACGTCCCTTACCCCGTCCATCACACCGCCCTCACTCCATCCCTCACTCCGTCCCTCACTTCGTACCTCACCCCGATCCTCACTCCTTCCCTCACTCCGTTCACTTTCGCTCTTTCACTCACATACTACATCTGTCTCTGTCTGTCTCTCTCTCTCTTTTACATACACACACAAACGCGCAGACTTCACTAGGAAGCACTAGTGTATACCCACAATCATACCCACCCACCCATACATACACATACACACACATTTGAGAGGGTGTAAGAAAGCCCCACAGCCGTGGGGAAGTATAGCGCGGAGAATTGCGGCGGCAGAAAACTCGGCCGAGGATCAGCGCTGCGTGGTGACTGACGGCCGGCGCAGCTTCACACCTAGGGCGCGGCGGAACTGGGTGAGAACCTGAGCCACGCGCACGGCCGCTCTCCTGACCGCTTCCGCTTCCCGTCTGGGCTTTTATTTTTATTTTGCTCTCTTTACTTTTTCCTTTTCCAACCTCCTTCCTCTTGCGGAAGGGCTTTCCCGCGCGCCGCTGCAACACGTTTCCCTGGGCCGTAATGCACGGGAGTGCCCGCTTGATGCACGCGGTGCATCCCGACCTCCCTCCGTTCTTCTCTTGAATTAAGCTCCTCTTTGTTCTAAAAACATACAGTCCCTGTTCTGCAATTCTATGCATTTTTTGGGTGATATGAAATGCTGTTTTGGGATATGAAAGGTTTTCGCTGGCTGTACAGGACATTGTGGAACTTTTCGGTGGCCTCAAGATGAGAATGGATTTTGTTTTTAAAATGAGAATATAGTTTTAGATATTACTCCATAGACTTTGTTGTTTTCTTTTGGTAATAAGGGCTCCGTTGGTGGTTTGCTGAAGATGTAGAACTAATGTGAAAAAAATTAATATGTTGTATACTGCATTTGCATTTTAAAGTAGCGAGTTCTTGAAATGTAGAACTAGTCAATATCAATAACCAATACTCGAAACAGATATGACCCATTAAAATAATTTTTGAAACACTAATGAAGTTTAAAAGAAACATCTGGGCATTGTTACCTTTTGGATTATGTAGATGACCGCCATTGAGACTATTCTTTCCATTGAGATTATTGCGTTCAAATAGGAATGTTTCATTTAATGACTGCTTAATTTATTGACTAATTTACTGTATTTCATTTAATTTCTCAATTCTCGTTTTTTTACAATTTTACATAATATTCATACATTATAATCACGTCAATAAAATGCAGAGATAAATAATTTCTTTTCTTTTCTAACAAGTTGTAATAAGCATAAAGCTTTCTAGTTCACAATTTTGCTACAATATAAAATTAAAATACTGTAATATTTATACAAAGAAAAGTGTATTTATCGACTTTGTACGAACTATCAGTCGTTTCCATGAATGCGGAAGAGGCAGTGAAAACAACACTTTGAAGAATGTTCAACGAAGCGGAGAACCATGACACATCCCATATTCCTACACCTGTGACACACGGCTAACCCTTCCATTGCCTGTTTCCAGCGCTGTCTCCCCTACGGTTTGAAACGAATATTGCTCTTCTGCCTACCAAATCATCCTCGACACCACCCCTCATTTCCATGCATATCAGAAACACAAGAGCCGACCCTGGCTTCCCCGCCCCGCCCCGCCCTCGTCGCCCGCACGCTCGCCTCCCGCCGCGCCGTCGCCGCGCGCGCGCTCTCACGTGTCACCACCGAAGCGAGCGCTGCAATCGCCATCTGCCCGTCTCTCTGACACGTCACAGGGGTCGGCAAAACGCGGACAGCTACGCTAACTTACGCTCTCTACATATTTTCTTGATCACTTTTCTTCTAGAAAGAAATGACTTTAGAAAGTGTTTGGTGAGCCAAGTGTTTGGTGAGCCAAGTGTTTGGTGAGCCAAGTGTTTGGTGAGCCAAGTGTTTGGTGAGCCAAGTGTTTGGTGAGCCAAGTGTTTGGTGAGCCAAGTGTTTGGTGAGCCAAGTGTTTGGTGAGCCAAGTGTTTGGTGAGCCAAGTGTTTGGTTAGCAATGTTTTCTATGAGCCAAGTGTTTGGTTAGCAATGTTTTCTATGAGCCAAGTGTTTGGTTAGCAATGTTTTCTATGAGCCAAGTGTTTGGTTAGCAATGTTTTCTATGAGCCAAGTGTTTAGAGAGTCAAGTAGTTGGTGGTAATTTGTTGCTGCAAAGGAGGGATTATTAAAATGGAATTTGTAGAATGGCTTCCCAATGTCAGTAAATATTTGATAACCAATTTAATTTAAAACCTTGGTAAAGTATATTAGTGTTTAAGGTATAAAGGAACTGTTGCATTTTGTCATATCCGTTTAAACTTTCGTGATTAACGAAATACGCGACATTAAATTTACTCTATAGCATCTAAATTATATTTCAACATTTAGTCTCCTCTGTAGTTGATTGGTGATTTCGGGCGCGTCAACAGCTTAGGTCATTAGTCCCGTAAGTGAAGTGCATGTTTTCCCCTCTGGAGATGGTGGTGATCTTCCCCCTCTGGATGGCGAAATCCGGCGCCGACCTACCGTCGGCTAGCGGGGTTTCCCCCAAACTAGGACTCTCCCACCAGCGGGGCACCGCCCCAGCCGGGACAAGCTCTAAGATCCAGACTGGTCTCCCGGAATGTGTGGTAGTGTAGTGCATGTTAGTGTGTATGTGTGTGTGTGTGTGTGTGTGTGTGTGTGTGTGTGTGTGTGTGTGTGTGTGTGTGTGTGAGGAGAGAGGATAGGGCAAGGAAGAATCGCGCGCAGTCCGTCGCCCGTTTGTGCTGCTACGGCATTCGCCTGGTGTTGATCGGAAGACCCTCCGTGTCAGAGTCACTGCAGTGACAGCAGTTGATGCACTGAACTACCGCTCCCGGTCTAGTTTCCTCTTCTATTTTTATATTACCTATTCATTACTACAGTCTCCAAAATATGTTTTGAAGCGTTAAGAAATAGTTTTATCATAATATATCTCAAATGATGATTCTATACATTATTAATTAGCCCGTGAACGGTGATGGGCAGGCAATGCCCATAAAATAATAGTATCTCATCATAACAGATTTGCGACCCCTGACGTAATGAATACGAGCAGACTTCAACGCGTCTGTGACACCACGTTCCGTGGTCCGCCTCGAACCCTGGCACAGCCGTATACATTTCCCCCAGCGAATTCCCTTTGCGCGGGGAACCGTGGCGGCGAGCAGGGGGATACGTGGGCGGGCGTCTGGCCGGGGCAGGCGGGCGGGAGGGCGGGCGAGCGGGCGGCCTATAGTGGGGGCATAAGAGCGTAGGGGCGGGAGTGTGGGACACGAATGTGGAGGAGGTGGGAAGAGGGCTCACATGCTCGTTCTCGCGTCATCGATACATGCGTCGGAGCGAGCGGTCGCGTCGAAAATAAACGCCGCGCCGTGGTGTGGCAGCGGGTGTTAGATATCCCCTCGCTCAACTGCACCACAAGAAATCTGATCGGGCGCAACTCTGTTCTAAGAAAGACTTGCAGGAAGGTGAAAGGTGGTGGCGTGCCTTGTTGCATCAGATTATGTTCAATAATAATAATAATAATAATAATAATAATAATAATAATAATAATAATAAAAACAATAATAATAATACTTAATGTTATGATCACATTGATATAAACACTAAATTAAACTTTTTTGCATCATTCGTAGCAAAAAAGTTAATGAATGCCGTATACTGATAAATCTGCACATTTGATTGTTCTCAATTTGGAATAAGTGCTATCCCAATGAATGCACTCGTACACACAAACACACTCAGGCACGTGCGTATACTACACAGTTTAATGTATAAAAATGACACCAGAAAAGTTAATAAAATGTCAATGAGAAAAAAAACATTTACATAGAAATGCTAAAATGATTATAAATGTGTAATTTGCTTTATTGGAGAATTTGTATCGTTTAGTATCTCCTTTTTAAACATTTTACGGAATCTACCTATATCCTTTGCTGATGGCTTTTTTTCAGTCTAAAATATTGAATCCTATTCTGTAAGCAGCGGTCCCAACCGTTCCAAAACTCTATTGAATATCCTTACCAGTGCAGGAATTTGAATGACGCATACCAGTCTGCAAAGATCTCTCTGTGGACGCTTTTATCTGAGAGAAAAATTTCAAGGCAAGGAGAGTAAAAAGTATTTTTTATGAGGCGTAACTATTTTGGACGTTATAATATATATCTGAAGTGACTTTTTTACATCGCCCTTTACGCCTATAGTGATAATTTGTGACAAGGAGGTGGAAAATCAGAACAAGAATTTAGACCTCTGGTTCTTACAGTATTCTGATATTTCGAGGAAGAATTTTAGCTCCTTCGAGGAAGGCAATGGCGTGAGTAGAATTGGGAGATTTTGAAACAAAAATTATAGGACGATTTTCCTTTTAAATGCACCTCAAACGAGTAAAAGTGTTTGATGTTCAAGAGAGAGGATATAAGAACTTTAAAAATTACCTTCCTGATGAAAGAACTTGTTTTTCTTTCATGTTCGTTGTAGAAGTTTTTAAAGATGCGGCAGTTAGAAAATTATGTGTTAAAATGATCAAAGAAAACGTGACCAAACAATAATAAATGTATTTTGAAACTCCTTATTTAATAAACTTATTAAATATTGAATTGATGATGGCAATGAGCCTGATAAAATGTACGATCCTTTAAATTTTTTAATATGTATTAAATTATCGTGTTTTAATTATTACAATGTTAACTCAAGTTTTATTGTTAATACGATCCCAAGATTCTTCTTATTACAGCTATAAAAATATGCTCGCGAATCTTTTACGGCGTATTTCTACTTAACTTCAAAATTATTCTTGGAGTCAAGATCTTTCGCACTTAATATTTATGATTTCAATGCTATATTTCTAAAAGAAGAGGACGGGCAATAACACTCTTTCATAATCTACTCAAAGCTTCAATGTATAATTACTATTTTCATGTTCTGTTTAACTGTCCATTGCTTTCCAACCCCTTCTATGCATTCACAAATGTCCGTCTTTGTGTAGTTTGCTCCGAGTCTTTAGGTCATAAGTCTTCTCCATGTGACTCAGTTCAAAAAGTGTGGGCGGCAGGCGCGGATTAAGGGAGTTCCTCGTCCCGGAGGCGGCGCGGCGCGGCGCGGCGCGGCGCGGCGGGGCAGCATCGCGAGCTGCCATCCAAAACTTGCGAAGCTTAACTCCTGAAAATAAGCCCCTGCAGCTCGCGAACGGAATCTTTAAAGAAAACACACGCCTTCTTACTGCTAATTGTGAACAAACTCTTGGAGAACTTACAACCGTTCGCTGTTGGAAGTCAGGGGAGAAACTCTTTTATAGCACTGCAGAAACGACTGTATGCGAATTCACGATACAAAAAAAATGTTTCATACGAGATTTGTTATTACCAATATGCTGAGTTCATGTTAGGCTTCACGGATTTTGAATCGCTGGACCACTAATTCTGTTGTCAATATTCATTTTATGATATATACATGAAAAAATACGTAGATTGTTTTCAAATGCCGAATAAAAGTCCTGCAGCGGTACAAGCAATTTACGTATTCAATGCATCGTGTAATTAAGAGATTATACAGAAAATACTCGATGTAAAGTTATGCACATGCTAAAACAATGATCAAATATTTCAACGTGTGGGTTTCCCTTTCCAGACCATGTGCATTTTTTTAACATTCTCCGACAAGCAATTAAAAAGTAATGTTTAGTATGATTTGGTATAACATTACCTAGAATGTATTCAGATTATATATTAAAATTTTCAAAAAATGATATTTATTGTGTCTCAATATAGTAAATGTAATGCGCAATATTTTTTTAGATTTTCTTTTTAATTTTGGTCTATTGAATCGAAAATGTAATCAGAGTTTAATATTTGAGACACATGAATAAAATAAAAGTATGAAACTCTTTTGAAATTGCCTTCGAATATGTGGTGAAACATTGGCAGGTATACTTTGATTTATTTATAACGGCGCCTCCTGGTCACAATCTGGATGGAGAGGGGGACATCGATATCCAATCGCTGGCTCCGATACCAAAAAATTAAATCATAATTAAGCTCTCGATTTATTGACAGAGTCCCCCTCTTCGTCCAGCTCGTGGTCTTGAGGCGCTGCTATCTTTAAATCGAGGTGTAGTTTGATTCTTTTCTTTTTCTCCTTCAATAATAAATTCACTCAAGATTTAAAAATTCCCTCCGCATACCAAAATTCAATGCAGACCATAACATAAAATGATGCACATTATTTTCAGAACATCTTTTAAGAGAAGAACTTTCTAATTAGGGTAACATATAGTTTTCTACTTCATCCAATGATTTATATCTGATTTCACCTTTTGCAATGTATTTACAGGAACAAGACGGAGATTAAAAGCTTATGTGCACTCTTTGAACATTACAAATTCCAGGTTTAGATCTACATTGCAGTATTTATTAATATGTGGTAATAAAAATGAGAGGATGTGTCTGGAATTAAAAAAAGATTTGAGTATTTGATGTAATTAATTCACATGACATTGTCATACCGTTCACCTGCAAGTAGTGAGCGACATTCTTTTGTAGACGACGATTTTCAATTTCACCTGCTATGTAACTTTCATTTTTGTGAGATAAAACGTAATTGTGTTATTGCGTAGAATACAAAATGCAAGTTACATTCCCATCTCCTTCAGTGATCGATGTTGTTTCAGTCCCAGGCTATATCGCAGGAAGGACCTTTCAGACCGAGCGAGAGGGTGAGATGTCAAAAAAATTAAAATTGGGTAATGTTTGGAAAACAAAACAAATTATTATTATTATTATTATTATTATTATTATTATTATTATTATTATTATTATTATTATTATTATTTTCATTGCCATCATCCCATGAGGAGAGCGCCCGCGCGTCCATGAGCGCGAGCCTAGCGCCCTGTCGTGGCGCGGCCGAAGGGACGAGCTGGCGAATCAGCGCCTCGCAGCCGCGCCGCGCCGCGCCGCTGCGAGCCGTGAACAAGCGTGCAAACGTGCGTCGGCGCGCGCATGGCCTCATCACGCGTGCCTTCCTTACGCCCGTCACGTCGCCCTCCGCCTTCCCCTTCCCTCTTCCCACGGCTTCGCCTCCTTCGATTCACACCGGCGCGGCGCGGCGCGGCCAACTGCCGCGAGACGGACGGTGCCACGAGGGCACTGACTGTGAGGGACTGTGTGGGTGGACTAGGCGAGGCGGTGACACGAGAATTGAGTAGATTGGCATGAAATTAACAAAAAAATCTTTGCTTTCCCAAAAGGACTGCAGCGGTGCCTCAGGAAGGGAGACGTGCGTTTTGTCTCTTCAAACATATGGAGATTATAAAGAAAATAAGAACAATGGTATATCAAATGCAACACAAAATTTAACTACGCCAATTAAAACTAACACCAGCGATGTTTGGACATGTACAGTACCGACGGGAGCGAAGTTAACTCACAGGATCATTCAACAAACACATGTTTTTATTAATTACGCAACTGATACATTCATGGAAATTACTACTGCTCGAACATTATGATACAAATTTCAATTCACTAGAAATAGAAGGGCGTAAACACTTTTAATTTTTATTGATACTTTTGAAGTCTCATTATATATCTTTATCCAAATCCCTCTGCTGCACTGCACTTGATTTCAACGTGTTGTGGTAAACATAACTCAAAATGGAATTCTCTGAGTCATTTTTAAAATTCATAGCAATTATATATAATTTGTGTTTCCCAGAGTCTCAAGACGGTAAAATTTATCACCAGGAAGAGAAAACAAACAAAAAACAACGAAAAATGAAGGGAGAGCATGACTTCTGTTAGAAAATGTAGTTCATAGAGCTGTTCGCAAAGAGTATTAGTATCATTAATAAGTGAAGTTAATGGAATCTCTACTAATAAATAAACGAAATGAATAAATGTACCCCCCCGGCAATGGATCTGCAAGGATCACTTAATACGTTTGTCAAGTATTTCCCAGTACTTATAGAAGAGAGTGTCTTTTGCCAATAATGTACATTGCAAGCGCCCTGTGGATCCGCCGGCGGAGACGAGCAGGGGGCTGGCAGCGCGGGCGAGCGGCGCCTGGGCGGGGCGGGCGCGATGCGACGCCATACGACGCGCGGAAACCCAATACAGCGGCGCGGGAACGGGTCGCTGGGGAATCAGATGCGATTTCTAGGCTCTCGTCACGCCGCGCTATGGAGATTGACGACGCCGCCGCCGTCTCCGAGGAGGCGCTGGGCCCCGTGATAGACCAACGCGACAGATCTCTGCATCTCCAGAGGGATCTGCGAGCGGATTGGACGAGAAGAGAGAACTTGCTGAGATAAAAATAGAATCAGACACATCCATTGCCTGCAGTTAAGTGAATTGTGTGTTGTCGTGGCTCCCTTCTGGTCAGGTGGAGAGGTTGGGAAGATCAATTTTGTATAGGTAAATGTCTAGGTTTATTGCATTAAAGGTCCATCGTATTTATTATTAGAGCGTAATAGTGGAACTACATTTCATTTATTTTTTTGTTGTGACTTCTAAAAATCTGTACCTTTTGTATAAGAAAAAAAAATAGTTCTTTAACAATATTTTCCTTAAAAATTAAAATATCGATACGATTGAAATCTAACAGTCATGTTAATGGTGGGGATATTACGATCAGAAAGCTTATTAATAACAATTACCATTGGTAATAATTGTTGATAAATTCTATCAATTCGTGTACCATTGATCTGTAAACATGTTTATTAAATAACAATACTCATTGAAGATTGCATTTACAGACATTTAATCTTAAATATTCAATTATGAAAATTGAAAATGTACCGAAAATTTTCTCATCTGTTCTGAAATACAGTAATATTTTAATATTAATTTTCACATTAATATTCAACATGTTCACCAAATTTTGACTTGTTAGTTAAATAAAAAATGTAAACTGCGCTCCACTCGTTTTTCTTCAGTTTTCGATCGTCAGAGATAAAGCACATAACCTTCAATCACCCTGCTATGACTTCTTCCCAACCACTCAATCTGTATTCCGCCGGTGGACGGCGAGACATACATCCCCGCCCATCCTCGATTTGTGTCTCCATCGCAGCACCATGTCGATCTCTGGAGAGAGCGCGGCGGCACGCGATGACAAATGCCGAGCGCGCCGCGCGGCCGTCGCAGCTTTATTAAGCGCCACCTCCGCGCAGCGCCAGCGAGCCGCCGCCACGCCACCGCCGCCACCTTGGCGGGGCGAAGTAAACAAGCTGGTTCATTAATCAAATCGTGAGGATTACGTGCATTCCTTATGCCATTGCTTTTCTTCTGGCGATGTTACATTTAGGGAATGGTGCGGGGATGGGGGATAAAGGTAGTACAAGGCGCAGAAAATACGCATTTTAAGTGAGAGTTTTGCTGGGAGGTAGAAAGCAAACAACCTTAGAAGATGTAGCAAAGCATACTGTCTCCAATTGATCAACGGAATCTTGAAGTTATTCACCTTCACTACTTCCGCTGTCCAATTATTTGTTTTTTTTTTTTTTTTTAATGGAGTACTTCAAGATTGCCCCCAGATGATAAGCTATATCTACGCATTTACTTACGTTTCTTTAAGATTCTGGCGTCGACCGCTTTTGACTGCGAATTTTTCTCCTCCCCCGCTCCCGCGTAAGAGTTGCCTAATGAAGGAAGCGGGCGGGGAAAAAAGATGCAGCACAAAGGCGCACACGCGCACGAGTGCACTCTGGCGGGCGAGCGCTAAACCTTCCGATAAGCCTGGAAGAGCAGCTTCCTTTGTTTCCCATTGTGCGGTGACGCCGGCGTCGGGGGAGCGCCTCTATCGGAACACGCCCCGAGAAGAGCACGTTTAATTTACAACACAAAATGGCGCTGGAGCGTATTCCTGTAGTCAGTACCATCCTGAACGCACATCTTCTGAATTTTTCGTGATGGGAGGCTACCAGTGGTGATGCAGTCAAAACACTCGCCTTCCGCCGCTGGGACCGACAATGAGTTTATGGTGGACAAAGTTACGCTGCAAGTTTTCTCGGCGTTCTACCCTCCCTCTCATTACTCACCTCCTCCACCATCATTCATGTCGTATCATTACATTCACCCACCCATCATCTCAATTATCTATTCTAGGTATAACTTTAAAGCTCAAGTACTATCGTCATGATATAGAGTACTCCATTTTCAGGTGGGCAATGACCATGAAGCTCATAAATACACCCCAAGCGATGCGATGGCAAATATTATGACATGTACATCCAAAATTCTGAGTGGTACTATAATAAACCATCAAAATATTTATGATAATAGAATTAGGTTGAATGTCATTTTTGCTCATTGCACAGTCAGAATCATAGCCAATTCCAGAGAATATGGCCGAGGCTGAGGCCGAGCAAACTGAAGGATGAAACTAATCGAATGACGAATATGTAATTTCTTAAGTTCAGGACACTATAAAATATAAGCAATTCATGTAAATTAATTAAAATTAATAAAAATCTATACTGAAATATTACTAACATTATTTTATGCGTAGTGTCCCTGTCAGGTATATTCAACTCCTGCGCTCGTAGTTCTGGATTTGACTTCCAGTGGGCTTTCAAGTTTTTGTAATGCAATTTATACTCAACAAAAAAGAACATGATTTCGAAAATACGACAGCATTTCACCTTTTAGAACAAGCATTATTGTTTGGACACGTTTTAAACAAATAAAATCATTTATTTCGAAAGTTACACTACCCTTATATATATAAGTCTCCAAGTTAGGGCTTTGTAAAAGAATGTGTGTGTGTGTGTGTGTGTGTATTGTGATAAGGAAAATCTTCGACACACACTAGTATTCACAACAACGCTTTCAGATTAACTCATCTGCAATTGTAGCCGGAAACATGTACTCACTGAGAC
This sequence comes from Teleogryllus occipitalis, assembly GCA_011170035.1. Taxonomy (NCBI): domain Eukaryota; kingdom Metazoa; phylum Arthropoda; class Insecta; order Orthoptera; family Gryllidae; genus Teleogryllus; species Teleogryllus occipitalis. The sequence continues at coordinate 148,284 of BLKR01001517.1, read as the reverse complement.
AGGTAGGAACTTCGTTCCAGAACGGCCAACTTTGCACGAATAACTCATCAAGAGTAAGTTTTGAATGAACATACCTAATAACAACTGAAATAATTCCATTATCCAAATATCATAAATATTGCATTAAATATCGTCAATAATGAACTTGTGTACTTTCAATAACACGCGGAATTCATAAAATTAAGTTGCAGAAGAGTCAGACGAAGACAGAATATTGGTATTCCCCTTGGCCTGCCTCGGACGCCGCACAGCGCCAGCCTCCCTCTCAGTGAGTGCGCCACCGACTGCCCTAACTTGAAGGGTATTGAAGAGTAGGGTCAAAGAGTAAACTTAGAAATAGAGCCAAGAGCGTGACATGGTGTAATACCTGAGAGAACACCACTCGGTGAAGATAGCGCTAGTTGGCGCTCTTTGGTTTCAGAATAACATCGCTATTGCTGTAATATCGTGAATATTGAATTTATTAAAAGGAAAACGTTTAATCCTAGCTTGTTATATGATCTTTTTCGATTATTTGGGGGGTTGTGCAACCGTGCAATCTAATCACGCGCTGTCACTGACCAATATACGATGGATGCGAATGGATAATTTGATGATGATTAGTATGGAGGTAATAACGTTTTTGGTGCGATTCTTCATAGTTCCATTAAGCATAAATAAACTTTATAGACAGAAAATAATTATATTTTCAAATTCTTTCATGAATTAAAGAAAAGTCAATCTCTTTGGCGAATGAGAATTTGTCGATTTGGATATCAGATCCTGCCAAACAACGTATACAAAAGTCTTAACAAATGGATTTGTCTGACAAAACTGGATCACGGGCAATATTTTAGGCGTTAGTCTCCAAGTTAGGGCTTTGTAAAAATATTTCATCGAACTGTTATTTGTATGAACAATGTTTTCGGACGTAAACTTAGCAACAAAACTCCTGGTAGAGGCAACACGTGCTTTGTCATTCCCTGCAGCGATGCGTGACAAAATCTGCTTCGCCAAAGTGGACGCGTTCACAACACACGTGACTCCTGGTTGCCCTCTGATTCTCGCCACGTTGGGTTCCTAGAGGCTACCACTACAAGATAACGAGTATAATTTACCGGCGAAAATGTGTTGGCGCGCTTTCCTGCAGCCGTTACGCGCGGCCCACAGCGGGCGCCGCGCGGGGCGGTCGCCCATTAGCGAGTGTTGGGGCCGCATGTGCTGCGTTCTGGCGGCGATCAGCAGCATTCGCCGGCGTAAGCCCTTGGGCGATTATCTGATAGCGCGCGGCAGGAACACCGCGGTGCAGCCCCCGCCGCGACCCGATGCAGCCCGCCCCGCCCCGCCCCGCCCCGCCCCGCCCCCTCCCTTCCCCGCCCCCTCCCCGCCCCCTCCCCCTCCCCGCCCCTCCCCTCCCCGCCCCGCCCCGCCCCACCCCGCCTCGCCCCGCTTCCGCCTCGCGGGGCTTTGTACAGGCGGCGAGTGCCCTGCGAACCGACCGCCACGTCGTGCGCGCGCGGGGATGGCTTCTTGGGCTGCTGCCTCCTTTATCGGTTCTTATGAATGAACGCAATTATCCTCACTAATGTAAGCGAGATTTCATTAACAATCGTGAAACGTTTTTCGATATCCGTTTAAATTAAATATGAATTAATGTGTAATATCACAATTCTACACTTTTGCTGGTGCATTCCATTACGCGTGCTGTAGAGTTAATATAATTTGTTAGAATTTCGAAATCATTTCATCCTTTCATATCTTTATACAAAAACATGTATGGGAACTATGTGCGTGAAGAATTCATTGTAAAATAAAAGAACCAGCCCGACCAACTTGAAGAATTTCTGTGTGGGTTTTGAGAGGAAGTACGATAAAATGAGGTTTACCTAGAGAGCACTAATTAAATATTGGAAATTTTATAAGTTCTTCGAGATTAATGAAATTTTAGATACTGCTCGAAGTAAAATACAGAAAAAATATGTTGTAAAATAATGAAAAGTTAATATCACTTTCAGAGCTTTCGTATCAATTGACATATCTTTATACACGGATAAAATTAAGGTACCAATTTTCGAACGTAGAAAAATATAATACTAATTTCCAATTACATTCATGTGGTTTGCTTGGTTTCCTTCGTAAGAAATGTTCATTTGGAAATGACGAGAGATATAAAATTAAATAGGGAAGCTATCTGGATTGCTTAACGCGCCCTTCGTGGTTAATGAGTTCACTTGCGCACTCCAGACATCGGATTTGCCCTTGAGTTGCTATAGCAACGACATTACCAACTGAATGAGTTTCTCTGCACTTTCTCAGCGCGAGAGAGAATGACGCATTGTGAATCCATCGTGGTAAATATCTGCTCTCCAAAAGCGTTAAAATTATTCATTCGGTATTATTAAAACTCAGCGTCAACATTTGCGAAGTTATATTTTTAATTGTCGTGTCAAATAGAATTGAAGATACGAAATATACGAGTATATCGTAGTATAGTATCAAAATGATATTTGAATATATCTTATAAATGGTTTCCAGGAATGAATGAAATATACAAAAATATACCTATAAATGGATCTGTGGAGTAAAGAAGAATATCAATAATTTATTTTTATGAATAGTTGATATATGATAGCTTTTTATGAGCAATTTAATAGTACTATATATCAATTCTAAAAAGTAATACCTGCCAATTTTTTGAGTAACTGTGAATGTAGTTATTACTAGTGTTACATTCTGGTCGGTTATGTTTCAAGTTTCACTGACGCAAGCTCTGCACTTGTTCCATGAAAGTGTTTTGTAGTGTACTCAAATGAATGAGAATTAGGAACAGCTCTATGTGATTCTGATGCATCTTACCGTAATATTTCTTAACGGCAGAAAATGTCTCCGCGATGGACATTCATGGTAAATTGAAGGCTATTTAAGGGGATCAAAAAAAATGTGTGTGAGAACATCACTTCGAACTCCATAAGAAGATATTATCCAACAATGAATTAGGCCGCAATGAATCACTAAGGCCAAAAATCTTCAAAACGCTGTCGTGAGTAGGAAAGGTCATGCAGTTTCTACTGAAATTATGGCGGAGTACATATTGAAATGGAATGTTTGACAAAAGTAGAAGTAATTTACAATATATAGCAACATATTTTATCCACTTTTTCATTGTCGGAACCTGGCAACAAGAGTTTTTCGGCCGAAAATTTACCGTTTTACGATTACATAACTTTCTCCTCCTAAAAAGTAAGTGCGAGAAAAAAGCCCACAAGTGTACTAATATATTTCATTTTTATTAAATATATGCAACTAAATTTCACTGATATTGAAAGATTAAGGTGTTCAGAAAACCGCATATTTTAATACACATGTTTCTGAAAACTGACAATACAATACTTTAGAAACTATCCAGTTTTTCTTACTCCCTGAAAAAATTACAAATAGGCGCTTATGGGTTTTTGAAATAAACGATTCAAATGTTTTTAATTGTTGAAAGACCACGCAATGGTCGGTTTCAACTAAGATAGGTTGCTGTGAACCCAAGCTCAAGAGATCACAGCTTGAGAAACCCTGGCCTGGAGCGAGCGAGCTGTATACGAGACAGAGAGGGGAATCCCCGAAGCTACGCGGGCGTGCAAGAAGGGATTCGCGGTCGTCCACAGAAAGCTTCAGCGCCCCCTCCCCCATCCCACTTCCGCTCCCGCCCTTTGCCCTCTCTGACGTCTGACCTCCCTCCAGTCCTCCACCCCACCCTCTAAACACACACTAACACCACCACCCCGCCCATATAGCGTCGCCGCTTTCTCAACCCAGCGAGGGCCCTCGTCTGACTGGCCAGCCCCGTGACCCTGCCCCCCTCCCCCCACCCGAGGCCGTTCTCCCCGGGCGCGGATCAGGGACCAAAGGATCGCGGGCGGATTCCAGCCTCAGTCCTCCGCATTCCTCCGCGCGGCGGAAGACGCGGGAACTTGCCGCGGACCCGCCCCGAAGCCATGACGGAAAAGAGGTTCGCCATGAATAATTCATGAACGCCGCTTCCGTATAATAAATACAGCAAACGGCGACTTCCAAAAACTTTATAAACAGAATTAAATACTCTGTAATACGCAGCGCACTGCTAAGCGCGGTATAATGTCGCCGGCGTTACAGCGGAAGGCGCACGTAAGAGTTTCGAGGTGGAATGAAATCTAGGGCGAGTTTTAGGAAGCGCATATGGGGCAGTATGTTTTAGCAGCGAAGAAAATTAAAAGATAAAAGTAGTACCCTGTAGAACGACATTAAACTTGAGTTGAGCAATAAAGTTAGCCTGAGGAGAGACTATTCAAAAAGTTTTCAACGTACAACTACAGAGATGAATATTGAATATATTCATAAATTTTCTTTCACGAGGAAAGTGTATAACCCCAATGTCACTCCTCGCCGTTAGTTTAAGTTGAATGAAGTTAAAGTAAATTTTAGAATTTTGCTTGCTCGTATAATAGATATTAAATGAAGAACATTTAATTTTCGAGGTTAATTCAAAAAGAAACATCCGTTAGTCCATTTGCAAGGAACAGAAGTGAATAATGGTCGATGATAATGCGTTGTAATGGTGTCCTATGATGTACACAAAAATTTAGTGGGTAATAAGAAGTGAAATAAGGCGGTGATGCAATTGATTCCTCCGGTACAAAAATTGGAAATGAAATAAGCCGTTGAAAATCCCGCCTAATGTGAAGTGCTTGCAACAATATACTTGTGGGTGCTCGTAAAGATCTCGGTAGCCAACAGTATGACAACAGAGGTAAGTAATTGAGAGTCGGAATCTGATGATTTCCGGTGTGGTTTAGGGTTGTAAATTATCGCCCGCATATATTTGTAGCAACTAGGATATTTTGGAACGGTGCCGTTAATATATTCATAATTAATATGTTTTTAATATATCATCCTCTTGTTGCCCAGTTTCCACGTCGATCCATCTCAACGATGTGAAACAGTGGTTTGCTACGTAATAATTCCACGAAGGCAATGCGGTAAGTTGTGATCCCTTTCATTCTGGGATGAGAGTTTTTTGTGTAAAAGTCATCTCCAATTTTGGAAATATTTATCTCATGGTCTTCAATCTGAATGGCTATTGTGTCGAAAAGTTATGTATTGTTGTAGTTTTTAAAGTTTAGACTAAATGTTTGCTACATTTGAATGTATTTAATTAAAAAAAGACGGCAGTATCTTTCCGAATTACATTCATGTTATTTTATAAGACATATTTATTGAAGTTTTGTTATGTTAACATCACATCCAATACTGTTCCAGAATAATTTTGGAATGTCTTTCAATAAAGGGCATGTTCGTGACTGGTAGTGAAAGATAAATGTGATAAAAATAGACCACGGGGCATTGTGTTTGCGGATAATCGTTACTAATTGAGGAACATTTTCGTATCCCGCTGGATCATGGTTTGGGGGAGAAACATATATATTACAAATACACTTTCGACCGAGCTTTGTTGTGACCGGAAACGCGGCCATTTGCATTTTAAAAGGCCACAAGCCAACGGTCTGTTAACTCATTTTACACACGGCCGGCGCATTGAAATGGCTACCACAACCTTTGTTTCCGATGCCTTTGTTGCACTCCCGAACGGAACGAATAGTTGGACCCACACCGAGGCGCAGTAAACATCACAAGGTGCGAATTCAACGTCCGCAGTGAGCATTCGAGCGTGAAATTATGATAAAGCTGCGCCATTAGAGGCACTTCCTACTCGGCGAATAGGTGGAGTACGTAACGTGAAAACTAGTGCAGCACATGTGTTGCAAGCGTTATAGGTGGCGCCAGGAAGGGAAATTTAGTCGCCAGGGCGTGAGAACAAGAAGGGAAACAAAAGAGAGATAATGGAAGAAAAATAAGCATGGAGAAAACGTATAAAGTAGTACGTTTTGTAGAGGATGAGATAAAATGCATTATTTGTTAGATAAAATGCTTTTAATATTTGTTCCTAAGATATATTCTACATTTTATTAGATAATCTAAAACGTAGTGTCGTATTGTGAATGTTCCATGAGCACAATGATAATCGTAAGAGTATTACAGTTGTCACGTAATGAGTTATTTACATTTCGTGATTTTCATTCTTCAGTATGATGTTTTTCATTGTTTTTTTTTTCCTCCAAGATTTATTTGTGCTGTAACATTTAAAGCCGTATAATTCTATATTAGACTCGTTAATGCAATGTTTTTCTCCATTCATTCCTTAAAATGTTAACGTGTTAACGTGAACAAATACTAAGTAGTTATTTTTAGGTTCTACTCTTTAAATAAATTAAAGAGCTACACACTTCTAATTTTCGACTAAATATGTTTAAAGGCTATTTTGTGTCAACAAATGCAATTCACATTGTAACATTTGACATGAAAAAATTAGATATGTTCTTTATATTTCACTGTTGTGTTTAAACTTTAACAGACATATGTTGCACCGACTGAGATAGCTCGGCCTCAACTGTCATCACTGCAATGCCTTTGACCGGGAGGACCTACAGTTCGACTCCCGACATGATTCCCGGGGCATGATTTTCAACACTAGCTATGTAACTACGTCGATTTCCGAATATTCTAGAAGAGAATTCAAGCGATCGGCTGCTCTGATCCGTGGATCCGTTTTCCGTGGTTTCTTCGACCTACACAAGGTGAATGCCAGAGCAGGAACCAAACAAACGGGCCACGAACCGAGCTCGATCTTTCCTTCATTCACCTTGTTCTATCGTCACCCATTTCTTAGATTCACTTGCATGCACTACACTTCCACACTTATCGGGAGATCAGTCAGAAGCTTAGAGCTTGTCCTGCCTGGGACGCTGTCCTATTGATTGGGGATACCTGGAGGAGGAAAATCTCGCAAAACGATGTATAAGTTAGATCAGGATATCACAAGCAAGTGAGGAAAAAGACCGACACCACCCGAAAAAAATCCCTACACACGGAGCTAATGGCCATGAGCTGTTGATGTGCCCGGAAACACTAAATAGTCGGTCAATCAATCAGCCAATCACATATGTCGTAAACGTAAATATAACAACCTTACTTCTCAGAGTAAAAAAATAACATACCAAATTTTTCAAGATCCCATGTAAACAATATACTGCATCTCTCTTGTCACTTTTTTTAGATACATGTAAAATGTATTGCTTCACTTTTGTGGCATAAGGGCATTGTTATATAGCTGAGAATACACTCTTCCAGTGACGTCACGGTACCACGGAAGAGCGGGTAGATTGATCGCTCATCGTGTTTCATCCACTTTGGGTGGAGCGAGGGAGGCGGCGTGGCGAAGGGCAGGAGGAGCGCTGAGGGAGAAACAGGAAGGCGAGAAGATGAAGAGAAGAAACTCGCCAAAAATCCATTCAAAGTAATACTATCGTTTTCAAATATATAAAATAAATGCCGATCACTTTTTAGCTCACCAATTTTGAAAGAAAAGAAAAAACAAAAAAACTCCTAATGTCTATATTTGGAGTAGTGAAACCGAATTTAAATATTAAAGAATGAACATCAAGAAAATGTTGAAAAAATATGGTGTAAGACATGTTTTTTTGTACATTCTAATTTCCCATTTTTGTCAATTATTTGACCCAAATGAATAGTTTATTTGTATTAGCTTACTTTTAAAACAAACATTTTGCAAATATTCACTTAATTAGGCATTTATTTCATTGAGTATGTATTCATATGTATGTATATATATCATATGTATACATTTCTTTCATTGTATACATTTTTGAACTATTCATGCAAATGCTTTCTAAAAACCAACCAGATTTTGAATTCCACAAGATTCCCCAGCACAGGTCTTGGTTTTGTAGCCTATGGCGAACGGAATATGGCCTGCTCTCTGCGAACGCAGGGGGAAAATTAACAGCGGGTTAAGCTGCTCCTGCCTGCAATATTGGAAGCATGGCTGCGAGACTAGATAGCATGGCCAGGCGCGCATGCGGCTTTTGTTTCAATTATGTGGAGGGGCTTCCGTCGATCGTCGATAAGATGGCGCTAAGTTGGCATCCAAATTTTTGCTTTCGAAACGCCAAATGCAGCTCTACCCTCGCGGACGGTCACTGAGCAAATTTAATAGACTGAATGGAAATGGTGAGAGGAATATCGTGACGAGGCGATATCGAAGCGCGTCACTTTGTCGATGTTCTGCTGTTTTTCGGTGATTGTTTTCAAAATTGATCATATCAGAGGGCTGCTAGCCCCACAGCTATTCAACCTGTTCGGATTGATTGTATGATTTTCCACCGATGGATTTTTGTGAAGTGTCACTCGCTTTTAGGGTTAAAATATGTATATGCAGTATCAATTTACTCTTCATCTTCACATTTACATTGACCATCGTGTTTGTGTCCTTAGTTTTTAGATAATAACGAAAAAATCAGATTTACTTTCGGCATTTCATGTTGCAGTTATTGTTCTTTATCTGGTTTGACGGACATGTCCGTGAAATTGATATTTGATGCAAAATTACAAAAGAACGAGAGAGCGAATATACAAGGGAGCCAGAAAGAGAGGGCAAAAGACAGAAATGGAAAGAGGAGGACCTAGTAAACGCGTCCGTGCGTTAACACAAATATTTCCAAACGTGTGTGTTTTGATGATTGAAGTCCGAGGGGGCTACAGGATTTGGATGTTTTGCTGATTGAAAGCCGATATAAAAAGAAACACGTCGATGTCGCACTCGCTAAATTGAAGAGACTCGAGTGAGCAGATGCGAATGACTCTCAAGCGCTTCACGAGCTCGCGCCGCGCGCCGGGGTAATCGCGGCAGTTTTTATTGAAGTCCGCCATTACGCGAAACTGTTTGCCACAGTGAAAAACGACCTAGCTCGTAAATGAAATGCGTCAAGCGCATGAGATTATTTTGCAGTTACCGCTATTATCGCGTGGTGTTGTGGGCGTATGTAGGTTCTGGATTTGTTAATTGCTTTTAAAGTAACGTCATAGTCCTCAAATCTCGGTAATTGATGGATAGTATGGTCTACTTATAATGTCTAGGGCATATTTCAATTGTCCAATAGGAGTCGCAGCTACTCTGTTTTAATATATCAGCGGAGAATAAATTGGAATTGGTTCAAATGACGAGACATTACAGCCAATAAATTGATTTAAAAGCAAATGAAGAAAGGAATGATACAAAATTGAAGTTTGTGAATCTCAGATATAATAATTTCTCTAAGAGGTAGAGATGCAGTTCAAGCATTTTTCCCTAAAATGTTCGTTTATTTTACCAATAAAAAGACAGAATAGATAGAAATCTATTTTTTTTCTAAATCCATGGACAGCCATATATATTCCACACTATTTCCGTCATCCATACACCTCCATCTATTATCTGTAGTGCATGAGAAACATTCTACGTTAAAACGCCCCCCCTCCCTCACATTCTTCTTTTTCTGCTTTTCTTCTCGAATATAAACTTACCTCTGTCTTCGGCGTTGAACTTTCAACCGTCTCGATCGTTTTTGTCTTCACATTTTTCAACAATTTCTTCATCGTTAGAACGTAATAAAAAAGTGGAAGAACATTAGCTGTGAAACGAGTGAATTCCTTAAGATATGTGAATAATCACATAAGCTGTAGAGTGCGTCTCTTTCCAGACCGAAAGGCTACATGTTAGACTGCTTATATAGTGTATCATTGACAGCCTCGCATTGACAGGGACCGGCTGGTGTACGATGTAAGTCAAGAGAACGCTCCTCATCGTCTTGATGTGCTTATTCTTTACAAAAGTGTTACGTTTTCTGTCGCTATATCAACAGATTCATTCCCATAAATAAATTATTAATTTTCTTTCAATATTGCACTTTGTATTCCAGAACACTTGCAATTTCTTTATACTTACATGTCTTTAATTCCTTCACGACCCCCGTCCTCATGAAGAGACAGATGTATTCACATGTGCTACAAAAGTGTACAAATATGTATTGACATGAATATTTTTCTATAACAAAGGAAAGAGGGAGATTCCGTGCGTTTTCTGTCATACGAAGCTCACGGTTACTTTAACAGCCCCCTTTTAAGCGCTAATGCCGGATATATCGGGCGCAAGTCTTCCGTGTCACCAGCGATATATCCGACGCGGGTCAGTCGTGCCATGAGCACTAATGCCGGATATTTCCGGTGCGATGTTTCGTTTGCTATTTGAATTTATTCCGAAGGTGCAGGACTATTGACTTCGCACGACACCTACGGCTTTCTGAAGGCACTAAGTAACTCTAGTTTTTCCGAGGAGCCAATATAGGGAGCATAAGGAGTGTTTCAGGCGAATTCAGCCGCCCCTCCAACGCGGCGGAGGCGGCCGGACCGCGCTGACTGACAAAGGAGGCGCGCGGCAGGAGGACTTGGACCGCGCGCATGTCAGAACATGCGAAATTATATGGATTCAACCCCCTTCACCGAGGAGGGTGTCGGGGCAATAAAAATCTTGGTGCCAAATCTACCCGACCTGGTTTTTGTATCTCACTTACTGTTGAGATTTTTTGTTGTATGTTTGCGTTTTTCTGAAGTATTCTTACACTCGACTTGGACTTAGTTTCAAGCCGTTTTCTCCCCGCGCCGCGCCGTGCAATGTAGTACAAAGGGCGCGTGCCCGAAAGGAATGCAGGCCACAGGCGACCCAAGCGGGCCGGGTGGCTCAGCACCCGATGACGAGCTATGCAACGGAAACGTAGCGCTTAAAGGATCCCAGACTGGCGCGGTAGATCCGCAGCGGGTGCGGCGCGGAAAGTTCCGAGCTAGCGGAATTCGGCCGCGGAATTCGCGGGACCGTTCACACCAGAGCGTCAATTATGAGTCAGCGTTTGGTGACGGTTAGCAAGGTCGCTCGACCCAGAGAGGAGCGAAGACTTCCGAACACGGGCGGACTTCCACGAAACTCGAGCTGCAGGGGAAGAAACGCGTCTGACTACGTTGCAAATTACGCCGCCGATTAAACGCTGCCAATGCGTCGCCGCGACGCTCGCCTGCCGCGCAGATCTGAACGTGCTCGTAAGGCAACACATGACGCGAAACTTCCGCTGCGGTCAATCCGCGTAGGCAGCAGATCTTCCGCGTCGGTGTGTGGAAAGCCTTAAAAGTAGCATTGGGTGTGAAGCCTCCTTCTGCGCGAGCGCGCGCGGCGCAGGTGGCGTGCTCGCCAAGCACCAGTCAGCGCGCGGGCGCGTCCTGCGCAATGCAACCGCGTCGGCCCTACAATTACGCAGCATTAGTTATTAATACCGCAATGATTCTTAATAATAGCGGGCGTATCAGCGCGGGCGCGGGGGTGGGTAATAGGAAATAAAACGGGCTGGGCGAAGGAGAGGGCGGGGTGAAGAGTGGAAGGGAGGGGAAGAGGAATTAATACGGGGCACGGGATAATTAGGGCGTGCAGAGGGGTGCAGCGCCGGTGCAGGCTCGCTGTATAATTCAGGCGGGGCCGCGTGGGGCGGCGACCGCGCGCCCGCCGGCGCGGCCCGCCCCGCCCCGGCTCGACCCGGTCTGGGCTGGTTTCAATCGCCCGTTAGGTCGGAGGGGCGTATTAAATTATCATAGGCGATGCGGCCGGGCCTCCGTCGCCGGTAATGCGGCCCCTGCGCCTCATTACCGCCCTACGCAGCTACGCGCCGCCGGCCCCGCCCCTCCCCTCCCCGCTCCCTCATCCCACCTGCCCTAGCCCTCCCCGCCCCGACCCTGCTCGTCCCCCCCCGCCAGGCCCTTCGTAGCGGAGGCGGGGCCGGATCGCCACGCTGGACGCACATGGAGGTAGATGGAAAGGCCTCTGCCGCTCCCTCCCCTGAGGAATAATATACCCGAAGATCCTATTTGCGTTTGTGTAACGTGAAATTTCTCTCTACAATTATTTGTGAAAATATAGTTAGGGAGTTTCACAATATCGCTCCACCTAACCTGTGTTTTAGATCTTCGTTACTCAAGTCAATTGCAATGGATGTTCACTCATTAAAATACCAAATCTATACTTACCCACAGCGGCAAAGAGGAGGAACAAAATTTTGGATTTTGCAAGGTCCTTATTACAAGAAATTCCTCCCTGCTGTTCTTGAGAATCAAAAGAATAAACTTAACTTGTGCGGATTTTCTTTAAAAATTAATAGGGTTTCTACAATTAGGGAAACATTCTCTTCCCACTTTCCCTTTCCTTTCTCTCTTGTTCCTCCTCCGCAACACCTGTGTTTTCTGATTTTTGAATCTTATGTTCAGAGCCTACCTCTACCACTGAGGCCTCAGGTCTCACTCTCCATTTTCCTTCTTCTTCATTTCTCGGTTCCTCCATTCCGCTTTCTTCCTTCTTCCGTTTTCTACAATTTCCAATCTTCTTTATCATTTGCTTTCACTTCTTTCTTTCAATCTCCTCCCTTTGCTTTAATCCCTTTGCCTCCGCCGCCCGGGGCGCAGCATTAGCCACGGAGCTTCATTACGCTCCCCTCCCCTGCCCTGCACGTGCGTCCTGACGTGGGCCTCGCTGCGCGGCGCGGCGCGACGCGCGGGCTGCGAGATCTGTTTACGCACGCGGCCGCGGGGCGCGCTGCCCTCGGACAGCATTTCGCCATTAGGGCCCGCGGAAAAATTGACGGTCGGCCTCCGCAGGGCGTATCGCGCGCGGCGCAGGCGGATATCCTCCGCGTAGGGCCTCCGCCCAGCGGCCGCAGGGACGATGCGAGGTGTGGGGCGGGAAGCAGGTGAGGGAGAACAGCGAAGTGCCAAAGCAAGGGATTCGGGGACATAAAGACAATTACAATAAAACGAAAAAAGAACACGATCGAAAAAGGAAGGGGAGAAAGAAAAATTTTGAAAGTCGCTACTAATACAAACTACCTACTTAGAATCTAATTACAAAGTGTTTTCTGTTTTTGACTCGTGTTATAAAGTGTTCTTATTTTTAACAGTCTATAATACCTGAATTGGAAAAAATATAATATTTCAATTTACATACACGGAGCTCGACGTTGTTATTATAACTTTATCTTACTAATATTGATATTTGTTTAGAAATTTAAATAGTACTAAAAGAAATTCTCTTAAGATAGTATTGAGAAACAAATTATAACTATTCTCGACATTGCATATATTTTATAATTGAAGAGGTCATAACTATAAACATATTAATTCGTAATTGTTAGTTTTGAGACGAATAGCTTTCAAGTTTTAGCAGTTCTAGTAGATAGTTTTAAACATAGATTTGAACAGATTAACCAAAATGAAATATTTAATAATCGGGAGTAAACAAATGTACTACGGAAAAAATTTTGGAACATTTTAAATCAGTGTTGATAATTTCTGAGTTAACAAGCTGTGCCCACTTCTTCAATTATCTTCTACTTGAAACAAATTTCCGCTCTTCATAAAATTATTGTGCCAACGATTTCTAGTAATTCGTGGCATACAAAGTATATTTCACAGTCCGAGGTATCTTCAGTGTTCAGGAAACCACGAACCTTGTAATATCTATAGTAATACCCAATATCGTAAAGTTTTGTAAAGCTAAGATTGTATTTAAGACTTCTCCTTGAAAAGATTTTCAGTCTATATTTTAAAAGAAATATTGTTATTTTCCTATATTTTCTATTATATATTTTTTTTACTATTACACAATATCCATATCTTACTGCAAAAACCAATTATATTTTTACAGACTAATGCCAGATCAATATGTTGCATCATGAGAATATACATAGATTAGCAGCCTACACGACCATGTTAGTACCATGACCATGTGACCGATTAACACGGGATATAAGTTTGTGCTAAATCCGACAAACGAGCGGCTCCGCTATCACATCGAGTTCGAGATAGAGTTGGCGCATGCGCGGAGGCTCCAAAGTGGTGCATCCGAAGGTGGATCACGCCGTGCAAAAAGTCTCCACTGTTTCGCATGGGCGAAGCGGTTCGGAGAAGCACGTAGTCGCCCGCTGCAAGGCGTGGGCGGCGCGCGGGAAGACGCGGTGGGGGAGGGGCGGGGGGGGGGGGGGCCCCCCGAGGGCGAACACGCCCGCGGTTACCTGGCAACGATCTCGGCGCCTGCGAGCTGGCGATAATGGAAAAAAGAACTGTCGGGAGAGGTCGTATCGAAATATCGGTGTGTTTATTTCGGCGCGGGTCGATGCGTGGGGCGGCGGGCGCTCGAGCTGTGATGGCGCGGCGCTGCGGGTAACGAGCGCTCAGAGGCCGAAGGAGGCGCGCGGTTGCAAGCACTATCCTCCTCTCGAGGGCGCATTCTCTTGGATTAGTTTTGAACAGAACTCTAGAGAGAAAAAACCTTGTCTTAAACATTGTTTGTTAAAGTAATTATTTATTTTATTGCTGTTTCTAAGCCTATTTCAAAATGATTGCATTCAATCTTATTTTACACTCGTGTTTGTTACAAAGTTAAAAATTATTCTCTAGGATAATCGATGATTTTGTGTGTTTGCAAAGGCTCTCGTGGCTTATCAAAAATGTAAGGAACATATATAATATACATAAGAAAATAAGAAATGTGCTGAAGAGTATTATGCATAACAAAAACAGTTTTGGAAATTTAAAGGATGTTTTTGCAATTTAAAAACAATAAACTGAACAATCCTAATAATGTGAGATTTTTTTCCTTTTTTATGGCCGAACAGCACTTACAGTTTTGCCATGGCCTGTCTCCAACATTAGATGAAGTTTTTTTCTAGATCAGAGAGGAATGAACCATTGGAATGTGGGTGATATCAGCCCATCACTTGGCACTAAGGATGGGGAGTAGAAAAGCATCGCGTTAGGGCCAAGGGTCTAGCTTAGAGTACTTCCGCGGCATTCTTCTGCAATTGATAATGGAAAGTGCGGAAACCATTATTGATCTGAGCAGTCGGCCTACGAATCCGATTCCGGTAGGCAGCACAAACGCATCGATGCTAACCGCATCACGCACATCGCCGGCACCTGGCGGGAATAGAATCCTCTCTCTCCCAATCACCATTGCGCTCAAGCCGTAGGGTGCTGGTTATGCAATGGCTACATTCACATTTACATGTATGGTATTTTAAACTTAGACTATGCTCCATCACAATCAAAATGTTCTGCGAAACTTTAAAGGACACCGGTATGTTAGTCACAAACACTGCAAACCTATCCGAAGTGATTGATAATCATGTTACCAAAGAGATAGGAGCCGTTGGATGCAGCCCAGGGGCCTCTGGTGTGTCGACCGCTGCGCGCATATTTTGCGTCCCCTGGTCGCCTTTTGTAGCCCGCGTCGGATGGCGCGGATGCGTTCCTTTGCGCGAACGGACACGACCCTCCGGAGTCTCGAACTTTCGCCGGAACGCCCGCGCCTGTTCATCTTCCGCGGCGGCGGTGGCCCGGCGCGGCGCGGCGCGGGGCGGGGCGGGGTGGGGCGGGGTAGGGTGGGGCGGGGTAGGGCGGGGCGGGGTAGGGCGGGGCGGGACGGCGGGGGCAGGGCGTGGGTCGGAGCCCCTCCGCCCCCGCCCCCCCCCCGCCGCAAAGCGAACTCTTGTGCCCCCCCTCCCCGACGCCTTTCACACCTCTGTCGCTTCTTTGCCCACCTATTCGTACGGCCAAGATCTTCCATTTCTTCGCTTTTCCCACTTCCTTCCCTTCGTCGTTGATTTCTTCCCTCTGACCGACCTCCACTCTGTCGCTTCTCTCCCGCTCCACTCGTACGTCCAAGCTCTTCCTCGTCTTCGCCATTCCCTTTTTCTCGTCTATTTCGTCGTTGATTCTTTCTCTCCCACCGTATCCCACGCTGTCGCTTCACTTCCTCTTCACTCGAAAGTCCAAACTCTTCCATTATTTTGCTTTTCGCTCTTTCTCCTTCGTTGATTCCTTCTCATTCCCCGTAGTTCACCCCCTTTCTTCTCTGCTGCACCACTCGTACCTCTAAGCTCTTTCGCTTCTTTGCTATACGCTCTTTCCCTTCCGAAAAAACGCGCCAACCGACATGAAGGTTGACGTAAGATTTCACGTTCCAGCAGCAGAGGAACACCGCCACCTTGCGGGATTTAACAGCCATAAGGGCATAAGCCATAAGGGCACCATATCATAAGTAGTTGACGCCATCCACACGTTCACTTTTTCCTTCCGCTTTCTCGTCTGTTTTATTACCTCCCCTTCCGGCGTCTATCTTTATCATAACATTCCACCTTTTCCGCTAGCCTACAATTACAGTTTCAGCTCAAAGAATGACGTTTCTCTTTTCACCTATTTTGTATTTTGTACCCTCTTCGGACGTACTCTTTTTCATTTTGTTCTCTCCTCGCTCTTTCTCCCTTTCTTCCTCGCCAACGAACTCCCTCGCGTTCCTGCACTGTTCCACTCTCCTGCGCCGTGCCTTCTTCTCCCTCTTCAACCCTCCCCGCGCCGCGCCAGGGCGTTTGATTAAATACAGCGCCAGTCCCGCGAGCAGAAATGGGAATCGACTGCGAGTGATTTAGCGCCCGTCCGAAGCCTCGCGCAAGTTTCGAATACGACGCCATTCCGCAGATAAAATTTTTAGAAAAGAAACCTTTGGAAATGCTCCCAGCCTTCTTTCTTTCTTTTTTTTTTGCGGTGAGTTAATCCAGAGCTTTTTCCCCTTCAGAGAGGTACTGAGAGGAATCAAACACTGTTTTGTTAAAAAGCGAACGCGTGATAGTAATGCCTTGAAGCAAAGCTCAGTTCATCACTTCTTAATTTATTACGTTTAATAACAAGAAGATAAATGGAAACAGATATGATTAAATTTCAATTTTTGCTTCTTCCGTTTCTCTTTAATCGTCCTTGGGGTGATATTTTAATTAAGAGGCGCAGCTTCTTGTCAAGGAAAGGAAGCGTGAGGAAAGCATTCTCATGTAATAGTCCCTTCCGGGAACAAACAAACTTGACCTTTGAGGGGAAGTTCCCTTAATAAATGAAATTGCTCTTAATGCGTTGAATCTAAATGAAATTGTACTGAATTTCAGTCCCGGAAAACTACGTAATTAGTAAATTAATTACACAAAAGTGAATATTTGAGGTGGTACCGAAACACTATTTGGGTTCCTAATAAAATATATGATATCCGTGATAAATGTTTTAAACATTTCAATGATTGATTGCATTGAGGTATCAATTGCATCTTATTTATCTATCTTGTCGCAAAACTACGTTATGTTAAAGATATTTTTCAATAAAATTTGTAGTTTTAATATTAATATAAGAATCGGGGGCCTTTAAAGTATTTATATAAGATGAAATAACTTCTTGCCACAAAAATGCCCAACAGAGACAGTTATATTAACCCAGTTAAAGTCACTCAAACTAAATTCTCCGATTTAAATAAAATATGCTAACATTCAAAAACTTATCCTAACTCAAGAAAAAACATTGTGGAGTAAACAAGCTCTTATTACTGAATGTACTGACGATTAGACGAGGAAGAAGCTAGTTCATTATAAATAATAATTAATATTATGCTTTTAATAAATTATATTACAGTGTACATTTTTAAATTCAAACTTCATTTAAATTAAAACTTAATTTCGGACACAAGTGTCCGAAGTTCATGTTTTATAATTGTATATTTCTTCTCAAAGTTCCGACCTGTACGACCTTTCTCCCACTTTGATACTCTCACCTCCTGGAATCCTAAAACATCACCATTACAGAGTGCCTAGTAGACCTTGAACTCGAAATGAAGCATGCGAATTCTGTTCCAAAAAACACGGGGACACTTTTCACGTGTTACAGAAGCCTGGCGAAGAATTAATGTAATCAGATGGTTATTCAGGTGAAATGAAATTAACCTTAATGGGATATTTCCTCTCGTGCCAGGAGAGGATCGTGTCGCAAGCGGATCACACACACGCACTCATGAGTGTGTGTGTGTGAGAGAGAGAGAGAGAGAGAGGGAGGGAGAGGGAGAGAGCAAGAGCAAGAAGAGTTCGTGTGTAGAGACCGCGTGACCTCATAATGACGCCGGGTGCATGCATATGGCTGCCGCTCCGACATTGTCGTGAATGTAGATCCGCCCCATCCCCGGCTGTCCCCATCCCCGCTCCCACCCTCTCCCCCTTGCTTCTGCTCCTGCTGTCGTAGTAAGCCCTGCAAAAACCCATGTCGCCGGGCGGGGCAAATAACGGGAAGGAGAAAAAGGAGAGCCTCGCCCACAGGCCCTGTATAAACCATATTCCTCGAGCGTTATAAAGTGGATTTGTGTGTCTCGCATCAGCCACTGGACTGAGTTGGCTGTTGCGGTGCTCGCGGAAGGCCCTCATTGAGGAGGATAGTCCCTGCTTCGATCCTCGTGTAAGGACGCGCTTTAGACAGTTTCCGTCGTGGATAGTGGGACAGCGTTTTAAGATTTGGATGACAGAATACAATACCTTCGATTATCTGTTGAGCGCCATGCGATCGAGATAGATTGTTGTATCGACTTTATCAGAGCTAGGGGCGTCTGAGAAAACCTGGGTTACGGTACGAAGAAAATGAGTGTCCCATTAAATGAAAATGTACAGGCTTGTAGTATATTTTTATATTAATGATGTTGCTATTATTATTATTATTATTATTATTATTATTATTATTATGTGGTTGTTGTAATTATTGTTATTGTTATTATTTCTTACAATAATTGTCGATTAATCTGATACATTTTTAATATGCATCAACACTTTGTTGATGCAATGATATGAGATTGTTTTGGAAGAATACAATAAAAATTAATGAATTAAATCATATACACATTGTCATGAAAATTATGTTATGCCTTGGGCTTCATTTCATCCCTGGAGATTCATAAACACCGGAACGATGTACTACCAACGGGCAGTCCCTCTTCTCATGCTTGCTCAGAGTACAGCAGCGATGATGGCGGCGCGGCGCTGTGGATAACGAGCGCTCAGAGACCGAAGGAGGCGTGCGATTGCATGCACTATTCTCCTCTCGTGGGCTCATTCTCATACGTTTCTATTTTATCCTTACTAACGATCCTTGTCCTTGATCACTGTGGAGCACATTTTCATTCATGGACGTTTTGAAAACTAGATTCACGACTATATCCCTTAAAGAATTACCTAGTGTTAGACGAAAGTGACGTTTAGATTGGATAATGATAATGAACAAATAATAACATTGTATGTTGTTATTTTGTTGCTATATAAACCTTATTGTTTAATGTTGTTGACAATAATCTCTCATATACAAGAATGAAAAATGTAACTCTTTTTAGTCATTTTCTTAGCAAAATGAAGGAGACGCCCCACAACTACTAATTAGATTAAAATAAAATATATTGTCAAAAAGTACGAAAAACCTATTTACGGTAATACAAGAAGTAGCGGGAAAGAGGAGGAACAGTTAATTTGGCTCGAGCCTGTTCAGAGAAAATCAATATGACTATCCGTAGATAATGAATAACTTACTCAAGGCAAAATTAAAAGCATAGTGGACATCTTACTAATCTAATATTGGTAAGTATAACATGGACTGTTCTTAGAGTCCGATACGTTTGTTAAATTTTTAGACTTTGTTTAACCATTACGTGGTGCTATTTACATTTCAGACTTCGAAAGAAAGCTTCAAAAAATGTCTTTTCTATGGGAAGGAAACTAGGAAAGGCCTTCCAAAATTTTTGTTGTTTTCTTTCAAGTATAAGTGAGCCTGTCAGAATACATAATACATCTTATATAATGTCGCAGACACTAAAATTAATATGAAATGATGACCTTATCTATCATAAAGTGAGATAATACAGGCGGAACAATGAAACAAAATTCTGATTAAGAACAACATTTCAAATCATAATTTAATGATGACAAATATTCATGTAAACAAGGTTTTCCGGTTTACCCTCCTTGGTTTCCGCCCGGAAGTGCGCGCCTGCTGTTGGTTCAATCTACTGCGCGGGCGACGCGGGCAGCTGGCTCACCGCGCCCGGTGCGCCGCGGAAATTAAATATGGAGGGGAGGCGAAATGGAATTTGCTCTCGGGCAATAAGAATGACGATCGCTGTGCGCAGGGGAGTGCTCGATGCTAATGCCTGGGACACATAAACATCAGTGTCACCATCTGCTCACTTCTGCTCATGCGACTCCCGATGACGGCGGCCAACGAGCTCAAACAAACAATAGTTTCAAGGCATCAAACGACGTCACATCCTCTCCATTTTAATATTTATTTGAAGCGAGGGGAAATATTGAAGGGGTTTAAGGAGAAATATGTGAAAAAAATGTAACATTGTTCGCCTTCAAGAATCATTTCGATTTTTCAAGGATTACATTGTGGGTACAAAGTATTTGAGAAGTGGAAGTGACGAATGTCTGAGCTGGATCAGTTCAGTTAAATTGATAGAAAGTTCAATACCTGCGATACAAATACGTACTAAATGTGAAAGCAAATATTCTACTGTAGGTTTGATTAGAAAGTAATAATATCGTGAAAAACAATACAAATTTACGTATCAGTGGAACGAATTCTTAAAATGTGAAATTTCCGAAATCATTTGATTGATAAGGTATGTTTTAATTAAAACAATTTGTCTCTAAACTACAAAATCAATTTATAAGAATAGCAAGGGAATACTGATGTTTTTAAGGTCCAAATTGAATGTAACATGGAAAGAATTATATATAAAGATGCTCCACAACAAGGGAACTATTATTTAATGGCCCGATTGTGTTTTGCGTAGTTCGACGGAGTTGTTTCACGCACGTCAATATCCCGATAGGAAGCCCTTTAAAAGCTTTCGCTCGAAATGCACATCGACTCGGGCATCCGCCAGCGGATAACGCATACATTTTTTATACGTGCGTATGGTCATATCCAGAAATATTTACACAGTGCGATGCGAATTAAATTTTGAGATCCAATTGTGCAGGTATTTCC
Source organism: Teleogryllus occipitalis (assembly GCA_011170035.1). Lineage (NCBI taxonomy): Eukaryota > Metazoa > Arthropoda > Insecta > Orthoptera > Gryllidae > Teleogryllus > Teleogryllus occipitalis. Next base: position 127,458 of record BLKR01001517.1, on the reverse strand, counting down.
ATAAGTGATGAGTTGGTAGATTCTGTACGCAAGAATTATTGTGTAAATTGATGAACAAAATGTCTGCTTAATGCGAGCGTTTTAACAAACTCCCAATGAATCAATAGCTCTTTCCTTCGCGATTCTATCTTTCTATTTTTAATGATTTAAAAGATATTAATGTGCAGGTAAAAATAGCAAATGACAATTGCTTACTAACAGGTTTTCTCACACTCTCGTAACAACTTTATTTAATAATTCAACATATCATGTATGGGTATATTGTAAATTTTTTATAGTATCTATTATCAAAATACATTTGTGATATAGGCAACGTGATAAACAAGTTTGTAAAGAATTCCTAAATACAGAAACATAGGCTACTTAGTTTGAACTTTTTTCCAATTTTCTTAAATTGATTTAAAATGTTTACAATAAACATACGACAGTTAAACTGTTATTTTTCCCTTATTTTTCTGCATGCTCCCTGTTCTGCATTCTGTACTAGCATCGTAACCGATTATCAATCAAATCCATAATACATTTCTCACGTACAAATCAATTTCCGATAAAATATGAATAATTGAAATTATCGAGTAACATCAAATTTTCCTAATGTTAATGTGTGGGTACTAATAGTACTTTATGAAACGATGATGATAATGATGGGTATTAATACACGAGTGTGATACTACGATACGAATGAGTATCGTAAACTTCACACGAGTGTATTAAAACTCATTACATCGAGTTTAATACGGTTCTTTTTCAACGACTTTTATACGTTAAACTTTTACATTGAATAGTTTCGTGGCAGTTAACATGCAAGATTCATCCAAGGCCTCCTAGCGGACAGATCCCTATCCTACCCTCGCATGCTGCCACTGGTGGCTGTGGTTACCAGTCCGCCTGCGAGGGAGTTCTGCGCTAGTAAAATAGGATCAAAGAGAAATTACGATCCAATTTATTTTAAATAATATTCCACGAAAAATACTAATAATAAAAGAAATTAAAACTGACAAGCATAATATAAACCCAAATGTAAATTTAATGTACACCATCGAACGAAACATTTACTACAACTATTCTCAATGATTTATTAAGTGTCAATACTTGATTTGTAAACTTATATGTGATTGGTCAAGAACCTATTTCATCATGAAATCAGTATCGTAATGCAACTGGTTGCAGCCATCACTTGACAGCATTACAGAATGAGAGTAGAAGAAAGTGCTTTTTGGATTTCAGTGGTTGAGCACTTAATCGCTACGTTGAGAATGTAATTATATATTTATTTCATTATTTAAGTTGTTGATTTAAGAAAAGATAAAAGCTAGAGATTAACGAAATTTTTAAGTTCTTGATTAATTTTGACACAAGCAAAGCTAAATGATTTTAAGTCTAATATAGTCAATATACATGTATCTTAATTATTTACATTTTACCGTAAGAAATGAGTTGCAATAGTCAATATATATTCTTTCATGAACGAGACCCATATTTCAAGAACGCACCAATAATTTCATATAATTTTATTTCGCTGGATTTCACCAGCTTTCCTGAGTCTCTGCAAACATTTATCCCGAATAAATAAATCCAGAGATATCGAGAAGAGAAATATGATAGCTCAGATGTCCCCGCCGGCTCACTTGTCACGCACTCCGTCCAGCTGTCTGACCGCGTGCGTGCGCCCGCTCGTGCGCCGTGCTGCTCACGCAGCGGCGTGTGCTCTTCCCCTGCCCCCACCCCGCCCCCGCCGGCTGTGATTTAGTGCACAAATCCCGCATGATGAATAATATTTTCCGGCTAGATTAGCGCTGATGCAAAAATATCGCCGTCGCCTGTCTCTCTGGTGCCGCCCCTTGCGGCCACAAACTACCCCACTCGGCGCTCCCCGCGATCGCTGATCTCCAAGCTTCCAAGCGTCATCGCACCGCAGCGCTGGCTCTGATTTTTTTACCAACGATTTTTTGTACGTATACCTAATCACGCGTGGAGGCATTTATCGATGAAACTGAAATTAATATTCGGCGTTTTTCGATTTTGAGACATTCATAATCAATTTTTCTCATTAACTGAAAAAGAGAGGGTGGTAATGGTCAGATGATGTACTCGATGTGTCATGAATACTGGGCCGTGGCTTTTTGAAATCTCTGAACATTCTGTGCTTTCCATCTTGTCATGAGGGATGTATGCCACAAGTCCATAAAATGCGTTCTAAAGCTCACTTTTTCATAAAAATAGGTGTTTTCACTGGAGTCTCTGGAAATGGCCATGTTATCCGAATTAAATACTGATAGATACGAATATTTCATAAATCAAAAGAAAATAATGCAGCATGCTGTGATCACGTAAGAACCTCAACTTTAAAACACATTTTACTTGTACACCATTTCTTGAATATAAAATATAGTTTTAAATATACAAAAAACTTAAATGTTAATTTACAAGCAAATAAATAATGTTTCTAATTAAACAATTTATTGTATAGAGCACTATAAATTGTGACTTATTATATATATATATATATATATATATATATATATATATATATTATACATATATATAATATGTGTGTGTGTATGTGTGTAACTTCCATTGTACTTACAGCATGTCGTATAAAAATAGAAAACAATGCAATTGATGTTTGAAACAAATTTTCAATAAGGGTTTATTCAGTTTTATAGATAGATGTTCTTGAAACAATTCACAACGCTTACCTAAAAACAACATTTGAAGGAATTATACCATCTCCCTTGACAGCTTTTCGCTTTTCTTGATAGACACAAAATTTTTAGAAAAGCTTTTTATTCTTGAGAAAAGTACGTAAAGTTGTCCATGCGAAAATACAGGATCAGGGAAGTACGACCCTTCTCTTTGCAATATTATTTAACTTTATTACTAAATAGAGAGGTGCACCCGTGCAATTAAATTGCATAGAATATCAAGTTATTAGTTTAAATTCGTATACAGTTGCAGATGCTCCACTTCTCTGAACAGGTGGAGTAGTATCGAGAAGCAACAAAAATGTAATGTAATGTCGAAGAACTCATCCTATAGATTACGATACAAGGAGCGTTTCTTTGAAAACTTTGGCCTGAAAATTTTAGGTTCTAAAGTCTTAGAACGCTTCGTTGTAGAGTTATTTAAGTATATAGATTTTAACAATGCTGCCCTAGTACTGCGGGTTGCATTTTCCATGAATATTTAGTTGCGCTTTTTTAAATCGTCATAATTTTTAAGTCAAAGTGCAATGCGTCACGTCTTCATGAAATTCTCTTTCTTTAGAGATCTCATGTACAAAGATTGGTTGCGTGTGAGAGCCGCAAAACTCGTCTGTGCTACTGAAATAATGTAGGAGACTATTGCGATATCGGAGAGCGTGCAAACAACTGTCTGCGGAGTGATTTTCTACATCATTTCCAGCACGTGTGTTACTGATTTGTTTGTAATATCTCATGTAATGAACTCAGCATCATTCGAAAAATTATTATTAAAACCCGTAAAACACCTTGTTTTCGTTTGCTAAAGACAGACGGACGGGCAAATAACTTACTGTAAAAATATTCACATTATAAGTTCAGAGTATTGAGTGTTAGGTATATTTTTGTCCTGAAAGAATTATGTTAACTGACGAGACTATCGTGAGAAATATTGTACAAACAATTTCAGAGCACAGTCTACGAGTGATGATTTAAAACTCTCCTGCTGTTTAGCATAAGTGTTTACATGACGATAAGGAGAATATTTGCATTGAAAAGTGCTTGTTTCTCTCGTTGCAGGCGGCTGAACATGCGCCTCGTGCCAGACGACTCTGTGTTTGCGGAAGACGTGGAGTTCGAAGGCCCGAGCGGCCCCATCGCTTTCGACCCGGGAAAGGCCTACGTCGGATGGCTGGACGGTAAGTGCACTAGTGGAACGAATCTTGTCTCTTCCCGATTATGAATTGGAATCCGTTCAAGATTCTCGAAGATATGACATGATTTTTCATATACGAAACTCGTATAATAATATAATGTGACAATGTACGTATGTATTTGGCATTTAAAATCGAATTAATTCGATCCCAAATTCAGCTAGCGGTGTTATCTGGCCTGAACCCTGCTTGACTTTCTCCCCCTTTTTCGTAAGAAAAGAAAATATTGTAATGGGGCGCCGGAAAGTGGCAAATTTGCGACAGAAAAACATATCGACGGGCCCTTGTAATGAAAAAGTGGATAAATCTTGCTCCTATATGCTGTACATTACTTCCTCTAACACATTGTGTAGTAAGAATACAAGTTTTGTGGGTCCTTGATACCAAAAACTCGATTGAATCAAAACGTCTGTCTCCGTATATCTGTCCGTCCATCTATTGCCAAAGCTAGCGCCAAAACCGATCAACCGATTTTCTCCAAAACTGATATTTCTCCATTTATTTAAGTGGGCTCGAGACCTGAGTTTCAAACGGATATTTTTTTGTGTGGGACTTTACATGAAGTCTCAACAACATTTTCAGAATTTTCTCAGAAATGGTTCCAAATTTTTTGATTAAACATTGTTCCCAGATAGAATAAAGGACGTTTAAAGAGAAAGGTTAAGTTCGATTTTTTGACGTTCTTGTACAACTTCAATATTGAAGGGGCAATTTTTTTCCAAATGAAATCTGTTCTTTGAATACAGATCATGAAATAAGGTCAAGTATAATTTTTCGAAAATAGGTTTAGTTTTTGTGTGAAATATTGGCAGATTGAAACATTTTTTTCTAAAAAACGACTTCAACTTTTTTCATCAAATTTTCTCTTATGTACACGTATATGAGGATAGTAAAAAAGTGGCGCTAGTATCATTTCCAGCGAACTCTGTATTTTCGAAAATTCCAAAAAGTTGAATTCAAAACTACAAAATTGAAGAAAGAGATTTTTGTCTTAAAATCTGTTCTAAAAAATAAAATCTTTTATAAAGGGTTTGTACCTTTTTTGGTAAAATAGTCATTTTGACGTAATTTGGGCTTGAAAATAATGCAATTTATAAAAAAATTTGGTCAAAACCGCTCCAAATTTTTTCTTCCTTTTTCCGGGGTAGCCCAATGAACGCTTAAAAGAATGCGCAGGTCGTCTTTTCGTTGAACCATCTGGATTTTCGATAATTACAAATTTAGAAATAATGCGAGAAAGTATGTGCGGTTGTTGCAGAACTAGTTTCATTTATTATCCACCCCTAAATACTGTTAATACATTTTCGCTACACACTGAGGTAAAGAAACATACAGAGATTGATCATACTTGAACTCCAATAAAGGAAATGACTTTCTAATTAATCAGATAATATGCTTACAAATTTTACGTACTTAAATTTTAATATTATCAATGAAAACATCGGTGAAAAGTGAAACGCAATAACTCTAAAAATCATGATTCGAGATAAATCAAGATGAAGTTGATTTTGTTAAATTTGTCTACCTCATGTATTTTGCAATATAGACAATAAAATGCCTCTGTTGGTGACTCGTTGGTTAGCGTGCTCGTTTTCCATGGCACAACCCCTGGTTCGATTTCCAGCCGTGGCAAATTATACCTGTACGCTTTCCTTACAAATGTCCCGGTATGTATTGGTGTGTGGCGATGAGAAAGCCCACCCTAATGTTATGAAGACCGGTGTATAGGGCAAAGAGATGTCTTCGTGCTAACCACACGAACCCCTTATCCTAGGGCCGAGAGGATGGGTCAACGCTGGGCGGTGAAGGCCCGTATAGCGCTGTCGAGCCATAGAACAGGAACAGGAAGACAAAATATTGTATAAAAGATGAGATAATTTTCTTTTTCACAATATTCAGTATGTTGTATTGCTTTTCAGAAGTAAAAAACAACAGGTGGAAAAAACTATATTTCTTGTTAATTTTCGCTTTATGTAATTTAATTAAAAATGAAATTAACAATTATTTAATATATTTAAACCTTCAGTGATATCACTAATCAAAGTAATAGTGCAAACCTGACTTACTGACTGCCTTACTCAATACCATCAAAATGGACATTTTGAGTTTCAAATGTTTACCGACTATAATTCATGTTATGTTAATTCGTGATACATTATTTTATAAGCCTAAAAGTAAAAGCAGATTTGAACTAATGAAATCCTAACACTGAGAGTCCATCAATGCCGAAAGTATAGTTTGCGAAGAAAACGTTACGAGCCAAAAGATGCGAATAGGATAGTTACGAGTGTTATTTTCTCAATTATTTCGAGCTTGTGTGTGTGTGTGTGTGTGTGTGTGTGTGTGTGTGTGTGTGTGTGTGTGTGTGTGTGTGTGTGTGTGTGTGTGTGTGTGTGTGTGTGTGTGTGTGTGTGCAAAATTCATTTCCTACTTATGAAGCTTTTCCTACCAAAGAGCCTTGATGAGTGTTGGACGGTAACCCCTCTGTGTTCATGTCTTAATTAATCTATTGTTTTGCTTGCTTATTATTATTATTATTATTATTATTATTATTATTATTATTATTATTATTATTATTATTATTATTACGGTAGATGCCATGTAAAAATCAAGTTGCAAGAAGGTATTTCGATTTTAATAGCATTTAGTATGCAGTGATTGTGACAGACAATGCTTTTGTTAAAAAAGGTTAGACATTGCCTTTTATACAAACTTATCATTGTTTTGGAAACTGCAAATATCTTGAGATCTGTGTTAGTAAAATTATCATCCCGCATCAAATTTTTAATATTTTTTGGGAATGAATTTATGAATAATTACCGCGCACTAAGCATTATTCTCGACAAAATCGTCCCATGTGCTATAATAATTCTGATAAATTATCTATTGTTGCAAAATAGTGTAATCAACACATGAATTATTGCATTACATGGTTTAGCACTAATAAATACACATCGAAATTATAAAATTATTGGCTTGAGGCCGCGATCTCGTTAACGAGAGATATTCATGAAATGTTTTCCCAGCAATCCAGCTGGACATTTTTATGCTATCGAATCCGTGGTTCGGCGCGTTGTGAACGGGTTAGTGGAATCCGAGCAGCTCACGCTAGGCACGCGAGCCTCAGCATAAAATTGCGCTCGATTTTGGACGAAAGTGCAGTCTCGTTTCTCGCCCTCGAACAGTTTAGCGCAGATTGGAGATTAAGCGAGGCGGAAGGCCTGGAAGGGGCGAGCCGGACGTGGTGGGGGGGGAGCAGGGGTCGCTAATTCGCGGCTGGTGTCCCGGCGTCGCCGCAACCACCGCTTTTCGGCGAATTAGTCAGCCTGCGATACGGGCGGCAGCGGACAGTTGCGGAAGCGGAGACAATGTCGGGGGAGGAGAGGGAAGATGTAAAGGATGGGAGTTGAGTGAACGGCGGAAACCGGGAAGATGATTGAAGAACGTTGAATAAGAGCTAACTGAAATAAATAGTGGACGTGATAACGTAAGCGCTACGACAGGGGAAATTGAGAAATTAACTTCTGAAACAGCATTGAGAGCGTCGAAATTTGGGAGGAATTTGAGTCAAGCGGGCATCGGACAAGGGCTGCATATGATAGAGAAGAAATTTTTAAGGAAAGATGTTTGAAACAGAGGAATGAACTCCTTAATTAGGCATCTGAATAAGTTTAGAATTAAAATGGAGTAATGATGTTATTTTGTGAAGAAACGTTGGGACGGTATAGTAGAAGTGGGAAATTTTTATAAGAAAGAGCTGAGTGAATCTTTGCTTTGCTTACTGAAAATGTAGCAATTAGATACCTTTCCCAGAATTTTGAATTTATTTACGAGGTGAAAAATTGTTCATACCTATAGCATACGAACGAACATGTATTTGTGGTTTTATTTTTAGTAGTGGAACCTTCATTTCTTTTCAATTAAAATATCAATTTTTAAATTGTTGTTATTATTATTATTATTATTATTATTATTATTTCGTGTTTCGAATCCAGCCAAAGAACAAGCCTTGAGATTCGGCTTTCATAATTTGAGTCTTTGTTATATTGAATGGAAATTGGCATGTCACTGTATGGTAATTAAGAGATCAAACAGTCGTATACGTTAAATTAGAGGATCAGATAGTTCTGTATAAAGGGGACGAAAGAGGTGTACCTTGCAAATCTATGGCACAATACCAGGTTTACCCGCATTGGATTGTTTTCGAAAGTTAGAGATTTCAATGAACCTGAATGATGAAGAATAAAAAGTAGACGCCTTTCAGGATCTTCGGAGGTTCGTCTTTATAATCGTCAGGAATTTTAATACTTTAACGTCCTTTTAGTTAAATATTCAAAAGTATTACCTTAAATAATGTCTACTGGTGACAAAATAAATAAATATAATAGTAAATACAAATATATTATATCATTTGTTTGTAAACAAATAACTTAAAATGTAGAAATATCTTCTACTTTTTATACCTAACTCCTCTTTGCCTTATAAACCAACATTTTAGGCAAAATAATTTAAACATTTTGATAGAAAACACAATTAAAGGAATATAAAATGTCGCATTTTAAAGTGAATTTTTAACGAGGAAAGCAATGTAAATTGATACCGTGGGTATCGTCATGGTGATATCTCGTGATGATCATATGAACAAAGCGGTACAGAGCGAAATATGCTGCAAAAAGATCAGAACTCTGATAACCGGAGGACGGTGACAGTTGTTGGGAGAGGGGAGCGGGGTGGCAGGAGGTAGGAGGGTGGCCGGGAGATTTATTTTAACAAATACAAATTGTCCTGCACCTCTGCAGGAGCATTTCTCATGACATTCAATTTATATATCGCATTATTTACAAAACAAAGAACTTCAACAAACATAAATTAAAAATAGAGTATAAAACTTTTCTTAGTGATGACTTTCCATAATATTACAAAATATATATAAAAAAATTAGTTGAAGTCACGATGAATAATATACTAAATAACTGAATACAACAATATCTTAATAAAAGGATAACCGAAACAATACGGAATAAGATGAAGTATAAAATTTATAATAATTATCTTTTTTATCTTTTTTTATCAAAAAAATTTTTGACAATATTTTTGAAAATTTTTGAACAAATTTTCGAATTAACTGAATCGTGAAGTGTTAAATACTGCAAAATGTTAATTTTTTCAATGTGTTGTACAGTCATATAAAAAAATTATAAACGGTTTTCACGAAGACACATTGGTGGGCGAGGAGTGTGAGCGGAGGCGGCAGAAGCGACCAGGAGCGTGGCGGCGCCGCTGCGTTCATGCATCCGCCAATAAAAGTTAAACAGCACGGGATCAGCGCGCGGTACTCAAACATTTATTCGCCCCGATTTGTCTGTCGAGCGCGCCCGCGCTCCGTCGCTACGCAACAGCACACGACGCCGCGCCGCGCCGCGCCACTCACACGCCCACCTTATTAGGACCCTTGCGAATTTGAATATAACCCAAAACCTTACGTTCCAATAAAGTAATAAATTCCGCACTAATCAATACAAAAATGAATGTATGTATTTGGCGTTATTGGGTCGGTAGTCCGACTTCGCCGGCCAGCTACCGGTGTCCCCCATGCCTGGGGCTAGTGAAATGCCCATGCTTGGGAGTACGAGCAACATGAGGCGAACATGACGTATTCTCTTCACCGTAACTAGCAATATCCGCCTGCTTGAGCTTTTCTTCGCCACACAGCTACAGAAACTGGGACGCTTTTAAAGGAAAGCAACAGTTTTGCCTCGACCGGGAATCGAACCCGGGACCACAACACGGGAATCTAGTACGCTGCCCATGAGCTACCCCAGAGGTTAAATGACTATAATAATATAACAAATTAAACTCGCCATATAATTTAACAGAACACACGTATTAGCAATATTGTTGCATTAATGGATTCTAAATTCATTGTACTTCCTCTGCCACAATAGAATATAATTATGAACCATAAATTATTTTATGTATTTAATCCATTGTACTAAAATGCATAATCATGAATAGAGATAGAAACCAACGTGGCTCACTCCGGACTGAACTCAGATCGTGGCAAAAAAGACTGCATGTTCCTCAGCTGACTTGCATTTGAAACTGGTAGCCTGCAGCAGCAAAAATGCTGCTGAAAAAAATACCAAATTCTCTCAAACAACATTGCGACAAATGAATTTTTTTTACAAAAGCAATATTCATGGATATTGCAATAACATTACAAGTTATATTAGAACAACAGTTCTTTACATATCACGAATATAAAAAATTTTGGGGTTCTATAATGCTAGTCATGAATAGCAAATATTTAAAGACGGGCGGCCTCCTCCTTGGAACCTTCCTGTCGCTTGAAGTCAGGTGTGTTGTAAACTGTGGCGCATTAGGTGTGAGAATTTATTCCGTACGCGCAGAATGAGAATAGACGGAATAACAAAATAAATATTTGCATTTTTCAGTCAGTATCGAAATTGTTTAATGGTGTTAGTATTTTTCCCTAGTTTCTAGGAATTTAACAAAACCACAGACACCTCTCACATGGCTGGAGGCTGCATAGTTTTCTTTGTATTTCTGGGCTCATTGTAAATTAATAATTTCAAGTAGACAAGTACAAGTGGCAATATTAGTATGAGTGCAACTATTCATGAAATTAAAATATTCGGTACCGGTGCTAGTAAAACCATTTTAGGATTTTTGACACTAGCTACAGAGCTGGGTAGAACTCATCATCTGTAGAAGATATTATTCTAGCTACCGCCTGTTGATTGGTACTTACCCGTTGTTTCTTCCACAAATATCAGGCGAATGCTGGAGCAGTACCCTAACTAATGGGCCATGGATCCTCAGATCTTTCCTCCATCCTTGTTGCCTCCTAACCCCTTACACTAACATGCATTACACGACTGTACATGTCAAGACACCAGACTGCAGCTTAGAGATTCTCCTAGCTGGAATGATGGAGATTGTATCTGGAGCAGAAGAAAACTCCGCAAGCCCACGTTAGGTCAGCACGTACGCGTTTAATGAGAGAAAGAAAACTTATTAATTCCAGGTCACAATATTGACAATACGTATGGGATAAACAGCCACAGAAGATAACTCATCCGAGAACATAAATTACTCAATCATCAATGTTGCTGCTGAAATGTTGGAGTTGATAGGGATCCCGAACAAGACATATCTGACAACGATGTAAAGGAGGTTCATGGTCTTCAACGGACTTATAATGTGAAATTAACAGTACTAATTATAGTAACTAACAGTGCAATCGTTCATAAAACTGAACTAGTATTTTCCTTCTATATTATCCTTCTGGGGGTGGTCCTTTTGAATAGATCATCAGCAAGATCACCTAATGGCAAAAATATTATCTTGATCGAAGTATCTACTGTTTTGACGCAATTAGTTTTTATAACACTAAGTAATAATATTACTGAATGATAATGGTAATAACGACTCGACGATAAATTGACATAATCTCTGGTAATATGGAATTAAATAATTAATGTAATTAACTTTCTAGGAAGTATCTAGTTGTCTATATTTTCATCCTGTAATCTAGTAATTATAAAAAGTTAATATATTATTTTTAACATTATTTCGTCCGATTTCTAATACCTTCTTAGGAAAACCATTTTCCTACAGTATACGGCAGTTTTTGAGAAAGTGTAGAAAAAGGAAGCAACACGGATAACAAACATTCATATTTTTAAGTATCATTTATTTCCATTATTTTGACCATATTTATTGCAGAATTTAACTGTTTTTATATGTTGTATGTGAGTTCATACCGTAAAGTTTTGCGTCCTATTTTTAATTGTTTTCTTTGCGTTAATAAGAATCAAATTTATATCATTATCCTACATTCATTTTGGAAAGATCGAGGATGCCGAAATGAGGCGCTTTAAGAATTCACTTGTCCGCATCTCAGACGCAGAGCTCGGTTCGCGTGATGGTTAGCCTCGGCAAGAGAACGTTTCACTGCGGTTTCTCTTCCTCCTTTTTATGAAGCGGTCATTTAATTGTAATTTTGCTTGAGTATATGTAATTTTACCTCACGGAAATTGTGCATGACATTGCTAACTGAAAATCGTTCTCCATCTTACAAAAACTCATTATCTATAAACATTTAATTTGCATTGAAGTGTTTGCATAATGAATAATTCAAAATGGTTTTAGTTCTTTTATTTTCACGGGTTGACTACTTTGAAAAGTCCATCGAAAGCAACAGTACGCTATTCCTTTCACTGATTTATAAGCTGATTTGAGAACAAGATAAGAATATATTTTGTTTGGTCTAATAATGAATATATATATATATATATATATATATATATATATATATATATATATATATATATTATCCAAAGCTGCCCCAAACCACAAACGATGGATGGTTGTCATCTCTAAGTGCCTTAATAACATGAGATGATGAGTTTTTTTGACTATTTTCTTTTCTTTCTAAAGGAATTATTTTCAATGTTTGTCCAAATTCATTGGCCCTTTTTGTTGTTTTTTGTTCAGATTTTTTGTTCGATCAAAATCTCTTTCTTTAATCTCTCTTCCAAAATGTCAAAAATGTGTTGTGGCGTACATAAGGCGGTTATTTGAACATTCCGTTTCTTTCCCTGTATTTCAATTTTTCCGTTTATTCTCAATTCTATCATTAATTTTTTTCGCTCGTTCGATCCCTTCTTCTTTTCTTCATTTCCTTTTCTTCCACAATACTTTCTCGGTCTCCTCGTCCATTTCCTTCACATTTCCGCTGCCTTCTTCTCCTGCGCCGATCCCGACCCCTTCTCCCACGCCCGCTCCTGTTCCTGCGAGGGGCCGCGCCCGCGCGCCGTTCCGGCTCCTTGCCCGCAGAATAAAATCCCGCGCCCCGCCGGAGCTATCACTTTGGCATCGCGGGGCGCCCCTCCGCCCGGCTCGGCCGAGCGGTGGATTCGGCCCGCGCGGCGGAGACGGAAGCAATTGTTTATAATAAATTCTGGCCGTCGTTTCCCGAAGCCCCCTCAACGCGCTGGGTGACGGCTTCCCTCGGCAGCTCACGCACCGCGCGCCGGCCCGGCCCGCCCTCGCCGCCACGTGCCTCATCCCCGCCCCGCGCTCCCGCCCCTTCAGCTCTTCTCCTGAGCCTTCCGACTCCACCCGTCACACCGTCTCTCCCGTCATCGTGTTCTACACCCTGCCACGCCGCTCCCCACTAGTCAGCACCGCAGTTCACACTTTCTACTGCAGTCCTCGGGCCACTAGCTGGGATAGCTCAACGGTAGCATTGTTGTCTCTTCAATAGCGTTGACTGGGAGGTTCAAGGATTCGAATGGTGGCCGTCTTTTGTTTCTAGTTAGTTAGCAGGGTCGAATTTAACCGCTGTTTGGAGAATTCTAGCGGCTGGCTGCTCTGATCGGTGTTTTTTCGTGCTTTCGCCGATTAAGTACCAAGCGAATGTCGAAGCAGAACCCTAACAAATTCGGACGAACCCCTTACGATGTTTCATTCCTCATCCTTGCATTCTCCTCTTCCTTTGCATAAATAGGCTGTACACAATGGAAGGTAGCTGGAAGTATAGACCTTGTCCCTCTTGGGGCCCCGTTGGGGGATATACCTGAAGGGGGTATAATCCACGTTCCTACGTGTAGGTCGTCTTCTGATACCACGGGTTCGGATCATTGCTACCTGGCATGATATAACGTGCACTTGAGGGAGTAATTACCCAAAAAGTTTATTCGCCTGGAATCAAAACTTATACACTTGCCACCTTTCCGACAAAACGCATCACACCATATTTCCCGTCTCTCCATTCCATCCCACATCGACTCGAGACGCTTCACCATGCTGCTTCTCGCTATTTAGCGAACCCCCTTGTTTCCTGCTATACTCCGCGTGCCACATCATGCTAATGCGCCGTATCCAACTCACCTCCGCGCCTCGCCGCGATCCTGCTTCCCCGCGCCAGCCTGCGTCGCTACACGAGTATCTCTTTTTTTGCACTCTCGCCCGCCGCAGCGGGCTTAGCACGGATACGGCCCGACAGAGGGAGCAGGGACGGGGCAATCCGCTTGTCGCGTCGAGCCACACACGTGTTCGCATCCCCCCCGACCCCGCCCTGTCCGCGACCCGCCCCCACTCCCGCATCGCGACTCCCAGAAGTTGGGGGGTGGGCGTCCAATACTGCCCTGATTGGCCCAGCCACGGCCCCGTGTAGCTACACACGCCGGCGCCAACTTTTTTCCACGCGACTTGACAGTCAATTTCTTCTTCGTTGGCGTTTTTTGCCCATACAGTTCGTGCGCCGGTGGCGTCACCATGATCGTGGAGTAAATGCTGTTACTTTGCCGCGAAATTGGCTGGCTAGCCGCGTTGCCAGGCGACGGGGAAATGCTTGCGAAGCGGATGCGGGAGACATGCAATGCTACAGAAACAGCGGCAGGATAGGTGGGAGATGTAGGAACGTTCTTGTTCCTTACTGAATGTCATATCCTGCATGCAATCGTGATACACTGTTTTTATGCAATTTTCGCTCCGCGATATCCATCTACTATTCAAACGAATGTTATTGCATTATTTTATTTAATACTTCTTTGAAATCTTATCGTCGTTTTTGCGTAGAAAAAGTTTTATATTTCTCATTGTCAGTAAAAATAGTATAAATGTAGTAATTAGAGAGGGAACATTAATGCTGTTAGTGAAATTTTATTGTTTGTCCTCTTTGTTTTTATTTTGACGTAATTAGGATATTTACTGAACAACATCAAGGTGGAAAGTTTTCTGGAAATCTATTGAAAGTGGGTGTAAATGTGCGTGTAAATGTTTGAAAATCTGTTTATGGTGGGTACTGGGAGCAGAAATGTAATTGGTACATTATTAGGTAAGGAACATTTCAAATTATTAGAAGTGAATCGAAATGAAAATTATTAGTGTCGTATGGGCTAAGTTGTTTTACGAAAACCCAAAAGATATGTGGAAGATCTTTTCAGCAATTATTAGAACTTTTAAGTGAAAGAGTAATGTGTTCAGCACCACACTTCGCCTGAATTTAACTCTGCACTATGATTCGAATGAAAATTACTAATTCTAGGAATAATGAAAATTGAGAATTTATCCCAAGCAAAAGCTTTACATTTAATCTATCGAAATTCTCCGAGACCTCAATTGGGGATATTTCTGGGGATAATATTTCGGTTTCCAATTAATTTGCAATTATTTGGTATGTGATAATTATATATCTCCAGTTTTTCTTTTTTTTTCGCTTTACAGCGATAATCCATTAGCTTCTAAACATTCATTGTTAAGAATCTGTAGACACTCACCTATACCTCATTCTTAATTTCCTTCTCTTCTCAAATACAAGATATATCTCAGAAAAAATTCTGAAGAACAGTTCACATAATCTATTTCTCATCATCCTTACTTATGTTTGTAGATTTCAAGGGAATTATTCATAAATTTGGCAAACACTAATATTCTTGCATCTTCTTTACATTTTCTTTCCTCCATATTCCACTATACTGTCTGCGTATCGTATTGCTGCTCCTCAGCACCGGCAAATCACGACCACCGCGCCGCGTCTCCCCCTGGATCCTCCTCCCCTCCCCGCCCTGCCTCACCACGTTTCGCCGCCGCCATCCGAACACGCGGGGGCTTTGAAAGTTGAGGCCTCTCCGCCGTTTAAGTTCATCCCCTCGCCGGAATTACGGCTCGCGAGGGATGACGCTAATGCCGACCGCCAGACGTTTACTGCTGGCGGAAAGAAAGATCGGCGCCGCCTCCGCCCCAATTAAGAGCCGGGGAGGTGGGGGAGGGGGCGGAGGTGCCGCCGACGGCACGGGCGCGGAGGAGCGCCGCAGGAGCTGGTTGAAACGCGGTGGTAGTGACGGTGGCGCAGGGAGCAGGCAACCGAAATAGATATGGTTGAGTATTCAGGAAGTTTCAGGATAAATGTTATAAACTTCTAGGGCAAGGAGAGTGGTTGAAAATGAATACATTTTTGATACAAGTTGCCTAAAAATTAGAACCAAATGCAACACATTATTTCATGTAACTCCGTTAAATGCCATATCCCACAATACGTTCTTCATTTTCGACTCTACAAGTTCTAGAAGTTTGTAACATTTATTCTGAGATACCTGTGCTGTGTTGAGGTAAAGGGAATGTAGATACATTGGTGTGACGTGCTAAAGGGTTATTGGGAATACAAGGAATAGCGAGGATTGCAGACAATGGAGAGTGGCAAAAGCAAGTGTGGAGAGGCGGGTTGTGAAGTAAGGATGTGGATACAATGAAGCTGGTAGATAGCGGAAAATTAACGGATTCGGACGGTATGGACAGCCATGTTAGCAAGAAATAAGATCCCTAAAGTAGATGATCTTGAAGACTGCGAGTGGTTATGACGAATATGGTAAAAGCAGGGTTTGCGTGATATTAGGAAGCGTATAGCGATAATATGTCTAGCAGCCGTTTTTACTTATTTTGTGGAATACGATGCGTCTCAAGTCTTATCATATTTCGCATTGCGGGCGGGTTTCTTTGAACAGGAATATCTCTAATACGTATAAAGTTTGAGAAAGTGCCGTCGTGAAGTTTCTGGTTCCTTAAACAAGGGTTGTCTTATCAAAGGGGAAGAAAATTGCTCATAGTTTGGAAAATCGGTGTGTTAATAGGTTCTCTTCCCCCTTTAATGTGCGGAGATATTTTGTTTCAAGGGGTTCTGGAAGTGAAGTAATTATTCACTGTTCTCTAGATATTTCCTTTTAAGATAACATTTAAAAGTTTTTCTAAACTCATAGATTTAGATTAACAGTTCCAGGAACGTGTTAGCTTATAAAATGTTTGTAAAATATTTGTGTTGTGTAAAGAGATGTCCATCTAAAATTATAAAGAGACTTATAATTCCTACTCGTTTGTTGATTTATTTAGCTCTCTATTCAACTGGCAAAAGGACAGATCGTTTCCGCTAATTGGATAGCGCTATTAATACTTTCCCATTTAAATGTATTCTCAAAACTAAATAACTTCCATGAAAAGTACAAACAGTAGTTCCTTTTTCCATTACGTCTCGCAAAAAAACGAGAGCTATGGATATACGTGTTTCATGTGACCTTTAAAAATTATTGCTCAGAATAATCGGCTCCTGTGCAGTAATACCCTTCAGTTAATATGATTTATATGAAAGTCTTCTCGAAGCCCCATCTACCGGTAGTCCATTTCCATTCTTTCATCAAGGTAGATCGCCGAACGATTCGTTTTATTGTTGCACATAAAAGTCGCGTGGAAATTGTGGCGCGGACGGCAGGGCCCGCGCGCGCCGGAGCCTTTCTTCCTCCGATGATCGCCCGGCGCTCTCTTCCGGCACTAAAAAATATTTAGGGCCTGCTTCCAAGATTTTACGCCCGGGACGACAAAGCCCCCGCCAGCAGCGCGGCGCCGGCGCCAGCACCCCGTCCACCACCCGCCACCCGCCACCCGCCACCCGCCACCCGCCACCCTCCCGCCCGCCCGCCCGCCTCCCGACATCAGCTCGCCCGCCCTCCCATCCGCCCTTTCGCCCGCCCGCCACCCACCACCCGCCATCCCCACCCGCCACCCGCCACCCTCCCGCTCGCCCGCTACCCCCACCCACTCGCCCGTTTCCCCGCCACCCATCCGCACACCACCCGCCAGCTCGCTCGCCACATACCCGGCCTTTCTGGCTCCACACCGCTTTGCCCCGCTCCACTCCTTCCTCTTTGTCCTGGTTCGGTTCAATCCGCTCCGTTTCTGTTTGTGCCACTTTCGTAACACTCTGCACTGACCCTTCTGACACCTCGCCTCCCCGTGCCGCCACTGCGCCACCGCGCCACTCCCCTGCCCCTTCCCATTTCGCCCCTCATGCTGCTCCCTTACTCCGCCCATACCCTTCCCCTGCTGCTTCCGATGTCACCTCTGCATCTCCCCGTGCCGGCATTGTCACTCCCTGTGACAGCCCCAAGCCGCTCCTACCGCACCGTTGGCGCCAACCACCCACGGCTTCCCCCTTTCCGCCCTCGTTGCGCCTGCCCATGCCGCTCCCTTGCCGAATCCTCCTCGCTTCGGCAACGCCCCATCCCGTACGCCACTGCCCGCTACGTGGCGCGTGCTCCTGTTGCGGGAAAATTGTCGTTGATTAGAGAGCAGTAGCTCTCAATTCATCTGGGCACATATCTACGAACTACGGTTCTCTGCAATGAGTAACTGTCAAAAGTGTTCAAATGTACGTTTGACAATTCAGAGTGCGTACTTTTAATCTAATTCGATCTGTATTAATCGAAATTCTATTAGAACGAATTAAAATGTGTCATATTATATATCTACAATTTATTACATGCTGTGTGGAAATGAGCTACTAATTCATTAAAAAATAAATGTAAAACTATTTTAAAACCCATTTAAATATAAAAAGTACTCAAAAAAATTGAACATACGTTTATTCTTTCGATTCTGCAATAACTTAGTAGTGAAAGTTTTGTTTAATAAAGTCATTGCGTAATAATTATATTGTGAATAATAATAACAACAACAACAATAACAAAGCCGATCCGGGTACCCCACATGAATTAGACAGTAGTGCCGTGACGATCTCGGACGGAGGAATCGCGGGTTCGAGTTCCACCTCGGGCGTGGTTGTGTTTGTGTGTCTTGCTGTGTGTGTCGTCCATTCACCCGTCGTTATCATCATCATTTCCATCTTCCATCGCCCCAGCACTAACGACCTTGAGGGATAAAAATCGGATTCAGCCTAATGCTGATGTCTTGACGAATCGCATGCACTTTTGCATGGCTTCGTGGTCCGAGACGTCCTATGCACAAACAAAATAATAATAATAATAATAATAATAATAATAATAATAATAATAATAATAATAATAATAATAATAATAATAATAATAATAAAACTAAATGTGTATTAAATGCTAGATATGTTTGAAATTATATTTTTCTTTAAAGATATTTTTGTATTTTTAATTCTCTTTTACATTTTTTATTTTTAAGTTTTGCTTTGTTTTGTTAGGGAAAGAAGTGTATTGTTCTCCCATTACGGTTCTCTTGAACTCCGGCAAGAAATATCAAGCACGCTGCGAAATTCTTGAAAATTGTGTAACGTAACGTTTTAAGGAAAAATGTCTCAATAATGAAGGCGGATAAAGGGTTAGAAAAAAGTTCACTTTCCGAAAATTCAAAACTTTTAATGCAATTCGGTTGTTCACCACACACAAACGCGTTTTTTTCTATTCAAAAAATGAATTGAATGAATAATTTTATAACATTTTGAAAATTCCGGTCGCGTCAACTGCTATGGTCATTGTTCCCACAAGCGTAGTGCATGCTTTTATCACAGCTGGTGGCAGTGATTTTCCCGCGCTGGATGTCGAGATCCGGCGCCGACGGTGCTTGCAAGGGTTTTCTCAACCGGGTATCTCCCATCAGCGGGACACAGCCTCAGGCGGGACAAGCACCAATATCCTGACTGGTCTCCCGGCATGGCTGGCATTGTAGTGCGCGTAAGTGCGTATATAAGGGGTAAGGATATGACAAGGTAGTGAAAGGAAAGATTGCACGCGGTCTATGGCCCGTTGGTTAGGGATCTTCTCAGGCACTCGCTTGGTGACGATCAAAGACACCACGTAATATTACCGATCAGAGCAGCCGACCACTAGAGTTCTCCTCCAGACAGCGGCTGAATTCGACCTGGCTATGCAGCTAGTATCGAAAATGCTGCCACCGTCGGCACTCGTACTCTAGAATTTCCCGATCTCATTCACTGCAGTGACATCAATTAATGCCAGAGACAACTAAGCCGGTATTTTTGAAAATGTTATATGAGCTTCTTAAATACATAATATTCTCAAAATCCATTTCTGAAGATCCATTTCAAATTTACAGGACCGCAAATTTAGTCATACAACATTCATTTTTGAAATGTATCTGAGTATGATGTAGTCTGAGTAAGGCTTAATGTTGTGTAGTTGACATGTTTGTAAGGATAAAATGGTGAACCTCACATGGTCTTCATATTTCAGCACTAAAAGCTTTTGTTTGAAAGAAAAAAGAGTATCTTCTCAAATAAATTTCGTGATTATTGCTTTAAATAAATGATAGTGGGTGCCAGATGTGATATCGCTTACTATTACTAACTTGTCTTATTGTATAAACACTAAATTTTAATAAAATTGTAAAATTAACCGAAAGAACGCTCGTATGCGGTCATTTGTTCCTTACGACGAGTCGTTAGGTTGGGTCATGAATTTTTTGGTCAAGCGTGAGCATGCATGTATTAATGTGAGGTTATATGATTAGCAAAGCTAGGATAATTACATTTTTAAGCTCGAATATTGAGAGTTTTTAAACGGAAAGATTAGGAAATGTATACAGGTGTAATGTCCAGCAATGTTTTAAAATTTGTGTCCCTTCACCAAAATCTTACTATAATTGCATCTGCCGCACTACACTTTTAAATTAAGGAGAATAGTAACAATTTCTGCCACTGTCAACTGCAACAGTCGCGTACTGATCATGGCACATATACAACATTAAAATTAGTCTTTCAGAAACATGTTAAATCTGCGTTCACAGTGAATGGTGATTGTATTGTTCCAGAATTTGTAAACTTCTCACGTATCGTATCTGAGAAAATAATTTCAGAACGACATGAAACAATATTTTTGGGGAAGTTTCGGTTTTCCGTATAATGCGTATGTTGTACTCTTCTGGTGTAACTTTTCTACAGTTCCCCCTTTTGTGCGATGTAATCGCAAGAGTTCGGCTAGTTATGTAAATGATATATAAGGAGTACGTAGCCCCTCTAGCATACTCTCTCTTCAAGGTATCTCTTTAAAAGCTTGAGATTTTAAAAACGATGAGACTAATCCGTATATTAATTAGTGTTCCGTAAGAAAAAAAATCGTACGCTACCCTCAATATGTATGGCATTCGGGTTAAATGAATTACAAAAATGACTACACTTAAAGTACTTATTATTAGACTAATGAAACCGGTTGAGAGAATGGCACGATTAATATAAATACCCGCCCTTTTTGGTAACAATTGTTAGTTGTCAGATTGGCCGAGAGAACACGCCTGTATACGCGTCCGCATTCCCGCCCAGGACATTACGCTGAAGCAAGTGCCACGATTTCTGCGTGTAAAGTCGGGCACGAGGCGGCAGCCGGTGGCGCGACGCGGCGCGGCACGGTGCGTTGCGTCGTCGGGGCTTTTACCCTAATTGTAGCGCGACAACGCATGGCGCACCGCGCTCTGCCTATGGCCCGGAAACGACCGCCGCCCCCTTGACGCCACCCCCGCCGCCCCGCCGCCCCGCCGCCCCGCCGCCCCGCCGCCCCGCCGCCCCGCCGCCCCGCCGCCCCGCCGCCCCGCCGCCCCGCCGCCGCCGCCCCTTGCCGCCGCCCCGCCGCCCCGCCGCCCCGCCGCCCCGCCGCCCCGCCGCTGCCGCCCCGCCGCCCCGCCGCCCCCGCCGCCGCCCCGCCGCCCCGCCGCCGCCGCCGCCCCGCCGCCCCGCCCCGCCCCGCCGCCGCCGCCGCCGCCGCCCCGCCCCCGCCGCCCCGCCGCCCCGCCGCCGCCGCCGCCGCCCGCCGCCCCGCCGCCCCGCCGCCCCCCCGCCCCGCCGCCCCGCCGCCCCGCCGCCCCGCCGCCCCCGCCCGTTCCCCGCATCCACGCCGTCCCCGCCACTCCGCCGACCCGCAGCCCCCGCTACACCCGCGGCCCAGCCGCCTCCGCCTCCGCCGCCCTCCACCCTTCGCACAACACTGTGGCTTCATCCTGCGTCCCCACGCCGCGCTGCGCAACGAGCGGATGGAAATGAAATTAAATTACGCGGAGAAAACCGGAAGTGCGTAGGGCACATCGGTGCGCACGCACGCCTCTTTCTCTGCCGCTTCGTCGTTTGACGCGACCAGCGGTGGAGCGGGTTGCGGCCGTGGGGACGATGACGGCGTTGGGGGATGCCGCGAAGTGTCTGGGTTCGCTGTTACTGAGGTGAAGATTGTCGTGAGAATGGGGAAGGGCATATTTTCTAAGCAGATATTGAATGACGAAAGAGTAAGAGAGAATCCGAGAGGAGAATCACTGATATACGTACGTGTTAAAAAAAATGTATCTTTGGGAGGATATTAACTTCTAGTCCTGGAACGGAAGAATCGTCATTTTTTAAAGTACAAAAATAAAAAACATTAACAAAAGTATTAGCAACAATGAAAAAAACAAGTTAGAAGAAGACAGGCAATAGTCAGAAATGCAGTGGAAGAGTTTTGGAGTAATGGCAACGGCTCGGACGCAGTAAGATCAATGAAGTATACTGCGATAAGGGGAGGCGCAGTGAATGGGAAAAGTAACTGGGAGCAAGAATGAAGAACTGAGGGCCGACGTAGCTGGTAAAAATACTCAGTAGTTGTCAGTAGCTGTAGAATACTCGGCCGGTGACAGCGGTGAGAATAACGACAGCGAAAGTGACGGCAGTAGCGGCGGCATCGGCATGGACGACTTGGCAACACAGCGAGGATCCTCTCGATATTGCAGCGCGCAGATAATCGATTGCTGCGCCGCGCCTCGCCGCCCCGCCGAGCGGACACGTGCCTGAGCCCTGGCGGCGGGCGCTAGGGCGCTGCTGCTTGCCACCTACCTTCGGCTCCCGCTTGACCCTCGCTTCTTGCACGCCCTCCGCCTTGGCATTTGCGGAACTCATCACGTTCCCGCCCACGTGCCCCTCGACCTAAGCAAACTCTCCGCCCACGCCGCACGTGGAGTGCGCGCCGGAATTGCTCTCTTCTACGATATTTCGCTTTCCTTTCTCGCTAATCGAAGCCGTCTCGTACATACTTAATTGCCATGGCAAACATTAAATGTTCACCTTTCCCTTAGAAAACAAAGTTCTGTTAAACGAACAGAGTGTAAAATGTGTTACATTTTTCATAACCGTTACTCAATGATTCTGCGCCCAATCTGAACGTATCTTGAACACTCCAAACCAGCACAAACTGTTATTATAAGTAGCAATATATAGATTACTACAAGACGCAGAGCGAAAAGCATTTGTTTGAGAACGTGAAACTCTTTATCACGATGATATCGCAAACCCATCTCGTCAGTCATCATGATGATGATATTGAACGTTTTTCCTTCCCTTTGCGTAGATCATGCAAGTACATTAATCTAGTCTCATCAAACTTCCAGTCATTCATCTCCCTTCCTCATCGGCGTTTCACTCACATTCCAGCTTCCCCGGGAGTCCCGGCGGCGCCCACGTGTCACTCCCTGTCACCTCCAGGTCCGCCGCCATCCGCCCCGCCGCCTGAGAACCATTAGCCGCCCCCTTAACACGGAACGCCGCCCTCGGCCCGCCCTCGGGGTTAGCAAGGCCTCCCCTGTAATCGTGCGGTCGCGGTGGCGGCGGCCGCCGCCGCCTCCTTGTAGTTCGTAACTCACAGCCCCCCGCCCACGTCACGGCCGTCTGGAACTCCCCGCGCGGACAATGCAGGGCGGGCGAGCGCGCCCCCGCAGCCGCCTCCCCGCCACCGCAGCCCACGCCGCCTCTGCCTTGCTTTACCTTTGCCACCGATAGCCTTATCGCTACAGTTAACAAGCACCGCGCCATCTCCACTGCTTCTCCTCTGCGTACAGGCTTCAACGGACTTCTGCACTCACCTCCCATTCTACTGAGAAGCACCTTCACCTCTGCCACCGCTCAAACTCCTACCTTACGGTCTTCGGCATAGCTCCCTTAACGCATTTCCTGTGTTATTGTAACAATCAACAACACTAAATTTGCAATCTTCATTGCACAATACAGCAAAGTCTTTTCTAATTTCATTAGCGCTAGTACCATCTCCTTTTCTCGCCCTAATATCCAACCATTCTTATTCTTGCTGTTGGTTCTTCCGTCAGTCTCTGTCGACTTCCTTAAGCGTCACCGCCGCTGCCGGCTCCTGTCCTGATTTCATGGGCGGTGAGAACAAGGCAGCCACCTCGACCTGATTCAACTGCCCTCGGCACGAAACTTGCACCTGAACTGCGGAGCACGTCACGAATTAGCTAAGTGTCTGTACATGGGCCATAAACCTAGCGCAATTCATTGTTCCTCTACAGCGAACGTTACAACTTGAAGGCAATCATTTTGCCCCTCCTTTGTACCGAACTGTGCCAAGCATCGCAGACTATACAGGACTATACAGCTCCCAGGCGGTTTATATGGTCGTGCGTTAAACTGAAACCATATAGAAGAGATATATTTCTAAAGTCGGCTCTACCCAGAATACGAGCCGGAGCTTACCCTGCAACGATTCGAGCGGCGTGGCGCCATCTTTAGGCTTTCCTCGCTCGCGAGTGCGTATGTTACTCGGAAAATGTAGTCGAGGGAAGCGGAGCGGAGGGGAGGGCGAGGGCTTAGCGCGGGCGGCCTATCCGCCGGCCGCTGCTCCAGGTGGCTAAGTGCGGGAGAAACGAAACTCGGACCGCGCTCCGCTTAAATCCGCCCCCGCAGGACCCATACAGACGGCCGCGCACTCGCGGTTGGGGCTTGGGGCCACGGCCGCCTGAATCGGACGGCGGCGGCGGCGCCGGAGGCGGAGCTGGCCCTCTAAAGCGGCGCATTTAACGTCCAGAAACGGCGAGAGATACATGAATTCCCGGCGAACGTTTCAAAAGGCGTGGCTCGACGCTCGCTCAAAGGGAATGGGGACTTCCGGGAAGCCGAAAATGGGCATAAAGAATTCGTTCACACGTGCACCGTGCACTTAAAACGTTTCTGTGGTCTTAATGGAGCAATGAAACAAATGGCGTTGGTGAAGCATTAATGTACCGAATTGAAGGCTCAATTTGAAGCGTAAAGAGAAATTTCTGTTATTCCCGTGGGAGTGTGCTTTTATTACGCGATTTTCACCAACACAAAAGTACTTTCAGTACATACATTAACTCAAAGGTTCCATGGTTTTTATTTTCATTTGACGTGATGATGTGAAAATATAATTTAAAATTATTCTTTTGGCTTTGACTTCAGATTTAGTAATAGATTTAGAATACAAGGTGCAGTTATTTGAAATCGGAAATAATTTTTCGTTTAATTTGAGATATATTTAAGAAATTATTATCATTTAATCGCCATTAATTTGGGTTTATTCTGTTCTTATGCCAATATATTACACCAGGTAATGAAAATATAAACAGAAGTTCAACGTGATACACAAAATTATATTTGCAAAATTCATTAAATTTCATTTCAATATTTCTACCAAGAGTGTTTTAATATTCCGACGAAATTAACCATTCATTTTCAAGTGTTTCATTACTTCTTTAATCACAAAATCGTTAATGAAAATAATCCTCTCAAGAAGAGGAATGAAGCTTTTGAATATCCGAGGACTTATCTTCAATGGGCAGTAAACTCAAGCACTCGAGATATTGCATTCCAGAGCACCTTCACGATTATTCACGTACTACAAAAGGAGGACCTCCTTTATCTAAGAGCACCTTCAAGGGCGAAAATACTGCCAAACATTACACGTCCCCGGAGTCCCTAGTTGTAAAGCGACGCCGTTCCGCGGATGGATGGTGCGTGGCTTGCCTCCCAGCGCGCGCTCTCCCGAGGCACGTGCCCTCTGCCACCGCCGCTGCCAAGTGCGCGCACTGGCCGCGACAGCTCAGCCTCAACATCGTGAACATTGAAACAACGTTCTAGAGTTCGAGTCCCGACGGTGGTAAATTTTCGACCCTAGTTACGATATAGTTAAACCGAATTCTCGAAAAGAATTCTAGCATCTGATTGGTAGTTTTCTGAGTTTTTCCCATCACTACCAGGCGAATGTCGTAGTAGTACCTTAACATATGGGGCATGGATCGCGCGCAGTCTTTCCTTCTTGATTCTTATCCCCTTCTCTGCCCACAAACTCACACACGCTTACACTTATATGCACTGCACTACTACACACGTCGGCAGACAGGCCGAGAGCTTAGAGTTTGTTCCGGTGGGGTCGGTGACCAGCTGGGAAAATGCAAGGGTGGGGAAAACTCTCAACCCTCTTTAGGTCGGCGCCGGACCTCACGTTTTAAACGTTCAATGCCATTTTCCGGGATATGATATGCACTAAATTTACGGAACGAACTGATGCGGGCGTATTTACTCTCAGTCCTGCGAGCATACATACCTTGTTCGTCACCTGTACCACCATCTCTCATCCAGCTGGTTACATAATCTTCGCTGCATTATCGAGGATTTGCCATCTATGCTATCCTTCATTTACGAAGATCTTTTGCTACGACCATCATTGTCACACAAAGCACTGACGTACTCTGTCGAGCAAAAACTTCTTAAACGTGTTGTGAAGTGTGTGGTTGTCATCTTTAACTTTAGAAACGAAACTTATTGACAGGAATATCAGTAATGTCAGGTGCCCGGCGCAGCAGATAGACCGAAAAACAAGTGAGATCGGTGAAGTTGTATGGAAAGGACAAAATTCGATATAACGGGGAAAAGAAGGCGGAGGAGTAGGTAATATTTCAATGCCAGAGATGGGGGTGGGAGTGGTCGGGACAGAAGCAGACCGGATTTTGTTGCAAGCGGGGGCTAGTAAGACGGGGAGAGTGTAGCAATCTGGTGCAAATGGTTAAGGCTCCCACAGCTGGGCGCGGTAGATCCGCAGCGGGATAGTAGATCTGCCGCGGGTAGATCCGCGCGGCCGCGGAATTCGCGGGACCGTTCACACCGGAGCGTCGATTATGAGTCAGCGTTTGGTGACGGTTGGCAAGGTCGCTAGACTCAGAGGGAATCGAAGACTCTCGAACACGGGCGGACTTCCACGTAACTCGAGCTGCAGTGGAAGAAACGCATTTGACTGCGTTAGAAATTTCGCCGCCGATAACCGTTGCCAACGTTGCTGCGACGCTCGCTTGCCGCGCAGGACTGAACGTGCTCATAAGGCAACACATGACGCGAAACTTCCGCTGCGGCCAATCCGCGTAAGCTGCGGATCTTCCGCGTCGGTCTGAGGGAGCCTTTACTCGGCGAAGTGAGTGAACTGCAGTGGGTCGACCGAACATCGCTACGGACTTAACAGAGATGATTGTTGAAGCAGCGGAAAATACGAAACGGCCTTGTATGTGTAGGCGAGCGTCACAACTTATGACACCGGGCGGGCGCTCCCTCGCGCCCGGCGCGGGGCAGCTCCCGCGAAGAGACGCGCGTATCTCCGGCGCGCGCCGCAGGGAGCGGCATCTGCATCGGGGCTTAAATCTGCCCCGGGCCGCCCCCGCGCCACTTGAGGGCCGATAGCAGCGCCGATAAGCAGCGCCCCCTCGCGCCCCCGGCGCCGCACCACGCCGTCGCGCTGCGCTACGCGCCGGCGCGCTCCGACGCCGGCTTATCCGCCCCGCCTCCTGCCGGCGCTCCTCGCGCGATAAGCGGCAGGCAATTACCCGCTGGGAGGGCGCTTACTTTTCCGTGTTATTGCATATTTTGTGCTGTTTATATTCGACTTGGGATTTCTCTAACTTAGGAATATTAGGAAGAAATTGTAAAGGCGTTATCATACGTTGTACTTCCTTATACGAGTATATATAACTACATACACTTCACTTCTAGCACATCTGCTCTTTGACTGATATCTTTATATTCTGGTCGTATTTGTTTCAAGAACGAGCATGAAACGTTGCTCTACTCTAACGCAAGTAACTCTTTCTTAATAAATATGACTTCTTTACAAAATGATAATTACTTTTATGGAGAATGAAACGTTCTGACAGGTGCCATTTAGGTTTCCCAATGTCACTAGTAAGACATTGTGGTTTGCAATGTTTAACATACTGTTATTTTACTTACTGTTTACAGGGGAGAAAATATTTTCATTTTCAACATTTGATTCATTCGATTCGTAAACCATCAGCTGTTTAACCAAAATTAAAAATATCAATAATAAAATATCGTGATTGATACAGTTAATTGTTTCGAGAAAAACATTTTGAAAGAACTGAAAATGACACATGATTGTCACTCTAAAATTGTCTAGTTCAAAAATATCTCTTCATGAGAGGAAAATACATCCAGACATTTTGAAAAATGAATTCGTAACCGAAACTGACATTATAATACAATATATTCGTGGCAATAACGGAAATAAAAACGAGACGGAATGGGAACAAAAGGACATTGTGAGCGTAAATTGATTCTGTTCGTGTAGTTATGTGAAGAGAGGAAGGGTTCTCTCAATATTGTCTGGAACAGTGGAGAGGACCGTGGAGTGTGCTCCAAACAGTTCCGCACTGCTCGCTGCAAACGTAACATGTTTGTAATAACATAACCTCAGGGTGTTTTCTGTGTAAGTATTGTGGAACACGATCTAGAATGTATTAAAGGTATGTTATCGCACGTCATATTGGGCGACAGTGCGTATTAGGCAAACACAAGAAAACTACATAAAAGCTCACTCCCGGTATACTGAAAAATATTATTAAAGTAGATGCAACTGATTATACTCCAGTTTTAAATTAATCGCGTTGGAAGAAAATGTACACAAATGCATACGATTTAGAACAACATTTAGTCGAACACATCACGAACGTCAACCGTGAGAGTGCAGTGTAAATGGAGACAATAACGATCGTTATCTCTGGGGCTAATGCACTTGCGGTAGTTACAGATGCCTGTGATAAACACATTCCCAAATACTGATTCAGTGGAACGAGGTATGCATGTAATGCGTGGTGAAATAGGATGTACAATTAGTTTCCCACAACCTTTGCTAAATGTGTTCATCACCCTTGATTTTGAAGTAAACAATTCCATGATGCGAGGTGTGGCATGGGTTTATAATGCAAGCATGGGTTTAAGGAAATCACGCATTATTTTGTTCCAACGATGTGATATGTAGAAATAAAGAAAAGAAAATTATTAGAAATATGTGATAAGAAGTAAAAATTATTGCAGAAGAATTGGTAAAAATTTAATCTTAGACGTGGAAACCGAAGTTAGTGATAAAATATTTCAATTAAAACAAAGAGTTTCTCCTGGTTAAATACTCAAATGAGACAAGAATCTGAAAGATAGTGAATAAAATTCGATAAATTTGAGAGCCATACACTCTAATTATATATTGATCTCGTTATTTAGGAACCACGATGTCAATAGCGTTTCTAGCTTCAATTATATATATATATATATATATATATATATATATATATATATATATATATATGTTTCGAGTATATAGCTTTGTTGTCCAGGAGGTGTCAAGTTCGAGTCATAACTTTCGGAAGGTTTTCAACTGCAATTTATTAGCTTGGTTGCACTTCACAACAGCCTGGATGAGAATTTCATCATTTATTTCAGAAACTAGTGAAGCGCCATGTTAACCAATTTCGGAAAAACCAAAACCAAAAATTTCTTGCATCACTCTCAAATATTTGATAGAGGTTTTATTTTTTGATGAGGGTAGAATATATTTCAGTATTTTTTATTGAATACAAAAATGTAGTACGTATGTGCATATAAAAAAATACTCTACCATAATCTCATATCTTGGCACTTCACTGGATTCGGAAATAAGTGATTCCATTCTGAAAGTCGACTGCTACGATCGGTCGTTTTCTTTAATCATTTCCAGACCTTACCCCGAAAACATGGTGGTACTGACCGTACAAGATCTTTCCTTCAGTAGCTAATGGTCATTCGGTCCTTAGGGCTGATCCCTGATCGCTGGGCTGATCCCTTACCCTCTTATGCTCCATCTGTGATGGTCAAAACCGCGAGCAAGCAACAGAGACCCAGGAAACGAGTGTCTCCACTCACTATTACGGTTCCAACATCGACAACAAAACATAGATGTTCAAAATTAAAACATGAATGTTAATAATACATTGTCCAAGGCCATTCACATTTTTAAACATCGATGTTATTAAACTGGTTTGATAATCTCTAATTTATCATGTTAAATGCTCTATCATTAATGTTCGCAAAGGGGAGAATTTAATTTTACATTGGAATTAAGTAACTAATAATAATAATAATAATAATAATAATAATAATAATAATAATAATAATAATAATAAACGAAACAGAACCTGGGAGCTCAGAGACATCTCAAGAGGTTACAACTTCATTTCACCATAGAAGGGTCCGGAAAACAAGACGACGTTAGGCCTTCCGTACCCGTTTTGACGGCCTACCCGCGTGCGACATACGAGGAAAGACGTAACAAATGCCCGAGCATCGTCTCCTTCATGAAGGTATTACAAACAGCATTCACTTCGTTCGAACATATAAAATGACAGTGGCATCTTCTTATTTCATGTTTTAACTTTTACAAAATGTGATTACATATTGAATTTTTTCATTCTCAAAGAAAACATCGAAAACCTAAAAACATCGAACACTACACAACGATGATAAAAAAAAATCCGCTGTAAAACATGGCTGTTTAAAACAAATGTTCTGTAAAAGCATCGATGTTTTGGAAGAGATTTCGATTCTACTCGTGGTGGATATCCAAAGAAAACAATAATTTTAGAAAACAACACAGTAGTACTTCTACAGGCATCGTTGCCTTTCTAATTCCATTTCTGGCGCCCCTAGTTGGCGCCTTCAAGGGATACAGCGACTGAGGAGGAGGAGGGGGGCGCTTGTGCACCCGGAAGAGATGCGCCAGGTTAGGAGCGAGCGCCGTTACTCTCGTGTTTTTCCTGGAGTGCCTCAAACGAGCCCGCCGGATGTAGTTTTCTCGCTTTTTCTCACCCACGGGCGTTGAAAATGATACTGCGGTTGGAAAGGAGATTTACAGTGACGGGAGCGAAAAAGGAGAGATGAGATTGTGATTCGAAGTGACAATATAGTCAATTTGACTTGTAACTCGTCTGTTGAGAACGTAAATATAACAAAAAGCCATATCGATTTTAAATTTGCAGCTATTTAAGACGCGAACATTAAAATTGCACGAACTGGTGGCGCCACGTGGCTGGTGGCGTAATCACGATAATGATACACGTTTGGAGCGCGTCGAATCTATTAGCAAACGCGAATCTCTAATGAACAGCCTCAATAAGAATGCGATTGTTGAAAAATTTGTGTGTAGATCTTTTATGAAGTTTGTTTTTAAAACACTGACTTGTCATCTTAGTAAGATCACCGTCTTCGTTTCCCGTCAATGCTCAAATAGAAGATACAGGAATTTTTTTACGTATTGTAATTAAAATTGGGATAACATCTAAACACCTACATATTCAGTATCTAAAAATTAAAATTAATTGTTGTTTTCTCGCAAAGGTGATTTTTACCATCTCAGTGCAGTTTCCTTCCCGTTGCATCGAGCGAAGAACGGCAAAATCTAGCATCGAGAGAACGTCCTGTGGTGTGAACGATACCAAACACATATTTCACTGCTTCCGCTCCGCCGCGGCCGCCTCCGCCCCCGCTCCACGTGTCATCAGCGGCGCCTTCTCTGCCCCCCCGCCCCGCCCCCCGCAACACCACCGCGGCGCGGCGCGGCACCACGGCCTCGCAAAAAGAGAGCAGAACCGCCCCAAGCGCCACGGAGGCGCGGCGGCGCGAGCAAACACAGCTCCGAGCTGTTGTCTCCGGATTTTCCTCTCCCTGGCTGAGCGACGGCAACACACAATGGGGCACAATCCGACTCTCTGAGAGCATAAAAGCATCGTCTAATTTGGAGGGTTTAGTTTTGTCTCTTTCTGACAAAATAATCTGTGAGGCTTGGTTGGCATTACCGGTACTGTTAGAAACTTATTGTTTGTGCCGATATTATCATACCTTTCTATTTGCTTCACTTAGAATGTTGTCATATCTCTCACATTCATAAGGGATTATCGCGAAAATGGGTGCTTTTAATAATTCGCTAACATCACTTCCTCTAAATTGAAAATTTACAGATATTGAACCAAGATGTTCCTGTAATTGCTTTTTAATTCTAAATAAAAATGTTTAAAATTTTCTCGTTTGAAAATAGTATAAAACATTAATTGTAGGGACTGACATTCTATTTTTTCTTGTTATGGGAAATTAAAATCTAATAGTACAAAACTGAACTTACTTATTTCTCCCAACTGTAGTCGAACATAATAGACTACGGACGTACAATTGAAGTCATTTTTCAGTATCATCTTTTGTGAACACTGATGTGTGAAATAAAGACTAAAAACAGACGTTTTAATCTAATATGCTATATTTTTGGAATAGACGGAATTACATAGATCTGCACTCTTGCGTTGAACTTTTTCCAACAGTTAAGTGGGACGTTCTCCAACTCACATTCACATCTAATGAAAGTTCAACAGACAAGTATTAACAAAGTTACATAATGAATAAAATGTCAACAATATAATTTTAAAACATCGCTTTTTCATAAACAATATAAAAGAAAATTAATTTTTTTCGAAGAATATTTTTTACATTAGTGCTCGCAAGAGGAGGACTTCGTAATAGTCTGACCACCTGGAAGAAAATTGTATTTTACTGATGCTGGTTGATTAATTTCTTTTTCGTATTTCATGTACCATCATATTGAGATTGCAGATGGCTTTTTGAAACGACATATTTCGATATGCCTGTGCTACTCGTAGCTCTGTGAAGGGAGATTTACTGCATGTTGCATTCGGAATGTGAGGGCTTTGAAGCGTGGAAATGTAGTTTTATTTTATTTTGCACCGGTATCTAGCATACTAACGTCTTTTAAAATACGTATCTTATCATAATACAATAAAATAATTCTTAAGGTTCATCTTGCTATATAGAAAAACATATATACTGGATTTTCTGTACCTCTGAAGAGGAGAAACGCCCACAAAAGGGTTGAACGCAAATTATATTTGTTTCTTGAGTTTTCCCTTTTAAAACTTTTTGGTGTAAATTGTGTAAAAGCTTAGTGAGAGCGTTACTTCCGTTTTTGAAATAAAAACGAGCTCCTTCTTCTTCCCCTGAAAACAGCTTCAGTAATCTTGTTCTTTTTGTTAGAGACAATATTCCACCTCTGCTCAGTCACGGTTGTCAAATAACTACCACGTCTATTATAACACCGCAAGCAATGCTAAACTCGCATTTCATCGAAGTATCTTCTTTAAAGGAATCTTTTGGCTTCGCCTGAAATGTGCCAGAATGGGATTGCAGCTCGTTTTTCGCCCTCGAACATCATGCGAAACACCGTAGTTATCAAGGCGTCAGTGGATCATTATTGACTGTTACCTACCTTACTGAGTGGTCCTGTAGTCAACATTTCTATCGTAACATTCTCTGAAATGAATGTGGAAGTCAAAAGCCACTGATGTGTTTTTCTAAATCCGTTTAAATATTATTCTGCGTTTCCGAGATCCGCATGTTGTGAACAGCTGGATTTTGGTAAGTGTGTACAGTTAACTCAACATATTTTAACGTAATTAGTTCGATACTTAAGACGCTTGCATTTAGTTTTCATGAAAAATGTTTCTACGAATAGAGTCGTTTACATTAATTCCCTTGATTCCGCTTTAAAAATCGAACATTTGTGTAAATATAGTTGATAGGCTTCTAATTGTTTCCATTAATACGACTAACAAGTAGTCTCTGAAAACTCAGACTTGAATTCTGGGCTCAACTTCGTTGTTTCTCTTCTTTTCTGTATAAGAGCTATAAATGTCCGAATTCATATAAGTCTGGTGTACTACAACCACAAGCCAACGCCCTCCATCCTCTGAAACTCCACTAGAGGGTACGAGAGCCAATCGGGAATCGTGTGTTTGCCAGCGGGCGGCTTCTTCCCGCAATCAGGTGGCCGCCCACTGTGCGCAGAGTTTTAAGAGGGGGAGGGGTGGGCGGAACGGGGCGGGTGGATATGGCGGGGCGGGGCGAGGACCTCGGGGCGGGGGGCGTCGACGAAGGTGAGGGTGGAGGACCGAGGCGGGGAGGGCAGAGTGGGCGGGAGGGACGGGAGGAGTAGACGGCAGGGCGGCGCCGACCCGGGCGTCCGCAGAGAAACAGCTCCCTCGCAGCTGCTGCTGATCAAAACAAGGCAGCTTCGCTCTGCCGGAGGTGTAATCTTTATTTGTCGCTTGCCGTCGGCTGGGGGCCGTGAAGGACGAGTAAACAACGCCATTTTCAATTCAATTCCACTTAGCCGCAGGGGCGCGATTCAAATGTTTGTTTTCTTGTTCAGCGCTGACACTCAGTAATTCCGCCGTCAGCCTTCACTACGTCCCTAGTCCGGATAGGAGGAAATTATTGCTCTAGTGAATGACGCACTGATGACTGTTTGAGCTGGATGTGAAATAAAGCTATAGAATAAAATATTACATCTAGTAATTCTTTAGGTAACAAACGAGTTAATTAAGTTTTCTACCTCTTCATAATTTTCATTCACACTCATGAATGCAATTGATGAACTGAAAAAAAAAGAATATTTTGAGAAATGAATGTGACACTTCGACATTTGTGCGCATCATAAGCGAGGTAACAACAAAATTCATATCAAGTAGTAATGTATGGACAAGATAAAAGAAAACTATAATATTTAACGCTCAACATTTATTATCACAGACTTTATTGCTGTGTTAATTTATAATGACATGGAAGTCATTTTGTGTCGTGTTTAGCAAAATAGGAGGCTGCATTTTTAAACGCTCTGTCGGATTTTGTTTACGAAATATATCGTTTTGTGTGTTTCGGTTTTTCGTTGCTAATCTATTTGCTATTTGAAATCCTATTTTAATATCTAGGAAATCCTAGCAACATAATTATTCTTAAAATATGATGTTTATATACATATTGTACCACCATTTTTCGTCTATTTTAGAAATATTTTGTAGTGAAGAGAAAAATTAGGCAACAAACTTTTGCATTTGGCATTCGTTCATCAAGTGTGAGGACGAACCCTCAAAGGAAACTTTCGTATCACAGCGTATTACCTTCCACTCCCCACAGTCGATCTTCTCCAACTTCAGAGAAGGACTTCCAAAGTGCTGAAAGAACATCCCCTTTCATGTTGATACAGGGCGCGCTCGGCTCGCCGCCCGTGAGCGCCGGAGACGCTTAGATTCAATCCAAGAGTTTTCTGTATTACGGACATTTTATCGAAAAGTTTGGCGGACAGAGAGGCGACTCCATCACAAAGGGTCGTCCAGGCCGGCCGCGCTCGGCCGCAGTATTAGAAGCGGCTCCCCTCGTGCAGGGCCGCGCTGCACAAGGTGCTTTTGATTGGCCTCGGAGAGAAGGATCGCGAGAAAGTTAGCCGCAACTCCCGCGGCGCCACGCCGCGCCGTGCCGCGTCGTGCCGGGGTTTTTGCGGGGGTGCGGTCACTGCCGCCCCCGCAGTCGTCGCAGTCAGAGAAAGCGCTGGGGTGGCAACGGCACTGGTAGAGGCGCTGGGGCTATAGAGAGATTACTGTAAGAAGGGACTGCTTTGACAGCTACTGCTTGGCCACTGCTGGCAATATCACTGCAAGTTAGGTCCGTGCATTCATTTTCTCAGAGTGTTCGTTTATATTTAGCTCGTTTGTAAATGGATTCGTCACTATCTCTTGCAATGTCATCGCCCTGCGCGACTTTCATTTGTTTCCCGATCTGTCAAAGCGGTCCGTTCTAGGAGTAACTCCTCTATAGTAGTGGTAGCGGTGGCGGAAGCGGGGCGCTGATGACGTCACAAGTTACGGTGACGAGTGTGGGGAAGGTGGGAATGGGGGTGGTGTGGGTGGCGGAAACATGGAGGATAGTACTGCGGGTGGCAGTGGTTCGGGTGACGGTGGTACGAATGGCCGTGACGTGAATGAGGTGGCGCGAATTGTCGTTGCGGGGGCGGCGGGGGCGACGGTGTGAGTAGCGATGGCGTGGGTTGCAATAGTGAGGGTGATGGTGGGGGCTGAGGTCTGCCGAGGCAAAGGCGGGGGTGGTGTGGGAGGTGGTGGTGTAGGTGGCAGTGGCATCGGTAGCGGTGGGGCGATGGTGAAGTTTGGCGTGGGCGGCGGTGGCGTGGGCGGCGGTGGCGTGGGCGGCGGTGGCGTGGGCGGTGGTCGCGTGGGCGGCAGTGTTTCGGGTGGTGGTGGCGTAGGCAGCGCGGTGATGGTTCTGCCCCTGACATTCACTTGAGCGCCTCATGACGCTCTGGATTTCGGGGGCCACTCTGCGAAAGAGCCTCACCGCTGATTGCGACCACAGATTGTTTTCAGCGTCAGTCGCCTGACGGAATTGTGACTGCTGAAGTCTGGAGGAGCTGTTAGATTGTTTTGTTTTTGCGCTGTTAGATTGTAAAGGATTGTTTCATTTTGTTTTACGGTTAAGGCAAGTGAATGAAGGGATGTTGAATCCAAGGTAAATACATTGATGATTTAAAATACTTGAAAACAAACATATATGCATATTTTTTGTAGTATTCTGAGGAACAATGCACTCAAAGGTGTCAGATATTGTTCTCTTCTCTTCCAGACAATTCATACATTTGTACCCCATGTCTTACTTTAGTCGTTGAAGCACACGCTCAAACGTCTGAAATTACTGCTATAACTTCCGACACTTTTTAAGCACTATTTTTGTTTATTATATTTACCTCTCGCATCTTGCTTGAACAAGCAGTTTTCTTCCCCTGATTTTTTGGTAGACACCTAAGACATTTATTTCCTTGAAAATTTACTTATTTGTGAATAATAATATGCGTTGTTAATAATATTAACGTATATGTAATTATGTATGTAGCGTATATAAAAATATTACGTTATTAATATGAAAACGTAGTTTTGTTACATAACTGATTGACGCTAATATGATTTTAAATGTTACTAGAACTGAGAGTCAAATGAGAGAGAGCATTGTAATAGTCATTCAACATTTACTGAACTTTTGATTTTATAGTATTCAGACAATTGCTTGCAGACACATACAGTGAAATAATAATCTCTACACATTTAATTGCATGGTAATTACCTTTGAAATCTTTCATTGATTTTCAATAGTATCCGCTTTTTAAAGAGACAGTCCATAATTTTAATTTCATTTTCATGACATTCATATACTGCTGCCCTAGGGAGTGTAGATATGCAATATGTGATCCATTCCAAGGGCTATGAATATTTTAAAATGAATAAACTCACAAGTGGGAGTAAATGAATTACAATTGCTGTGGCCTATCGGAGATGGACAAGAGAGGCTACGGGATACTAATTACTATTCCACTGGATTAATTATTAATTTATTTTGTAATGAAGGGGGAATTATTATAGTTTCCATAAAATATCCTTTCCTTTTTACCATTAATACCAGTCACTGAAAAACAAAATGCAAAAGGTATATTTTAGGCAACATCTAGACTTTAAGAACGAGACTATTAATAATGTGATATCTTTTTACTCTGACTAACTAGTCATGTTCAATATTTGTGAATGTTGTGAAGAAATTTAATGAATTGTAAGAAACAGAATCGCATCATTTGACATTTATTTCCCAAATACAGCAAACGCCTTGTCTTTAGACAATTCATTTCGCCTCCATTCGTCCGTTTACGCCGCGATGGGGTGATAACGCAGAGAAGTGTCGCCTCCGGACACCCTGGCCCCATCATTACGGCCCCAACGACCAAGGCGGGTCAGCACAAAGGCAAAGAGCGTCTCCCCCGCGCGGAGACAAACATAAGTAATTTATCGACGGCGGAGCGGAGCCCCTCGGTTTGGAGCGAATCCAACTCGCTGTAGGCTGTGGGCGCAAGGAGGCAATCATGGCGCGGGGCGGCGCGGGGCGGCGCGGGGCGGCGCGGGGCGGCGCGGGGCGGCGCGGGGCGGCGCGGGGCGGTCGGGCTGTATTGCTACGTCACGCCGCGAAAGGCATTTGCCGACTAAGCAGGACGACTGCAGAACGCTGTCATGGGTCGGAGCTCGACGAATGCTATTAGGGTGGTGGAACTGCCTGTGCACGCCTTCAAGGAAACGTTGGGTATTGGAGAGAAACGGGGTTGCAAGTGGTTTCGTGGGGTATTTTCGGTTCTCCTGCCTTTCATGTGTCATTTCTTGACACTCACACATACATAATCATCATCATGACATCATTTATGCGTCTTTACGTGGTATGAGCTGTTGTCAGAATATGTAGTACAGTCAAGAATAAGACAAGCATTGGAAAGGAACCTTAGACTTATGCGCGGCGCGGGGCGTTTTATACTAAAAGACGTTTTGTCTTTTAGTATAAAAATCTAAAGCGATTATAGCTCTTTCTAATGGCTTTACTGTGAATGCAACTCACTCCACGCACAAGAAGACAGTCGGAGAACTTGAATAAAAGCTTGGTTTTTCGAAGTAGAGAACCAAAAATAACTTTTCAGTTTCCTATGAATTATACTAAAAACCATTTGCTACAAAAGATTCATGTTTGAGGTAACTTATTGAAAATTTCCTTGTCATTATATAACACTAAAACGGTTGCATTATACTGAAGTTGAGGGAAAAGAATTAAGTGGACCATCTTTCTACATGTGAGAGAGTTGAGAGTTAATGAGTTCCCATATTTTAATAGTCTTGGTGGACTCGCTCGTCTTTGAAAACAAGTTTAAAAGAGAACAGAGCTTTAATCTTTACACAAATAGCTTATAGATTTCCACAAATCTCATTTTGTAGATTGCAGCACAAAAACATAACTCAAGTCCCATCGGACACACGATATTATGGTTTTAAGACCATAGTTGACGTGTTATCTCCGATGGTAAAGTGAATTGAAGCGTAATGTGTGTTGCGGGTTGCATGTACAACTAATTTGACTTGGTTTAATCTGCGAATTTGTATGTTTTTTCGTTTTAAATTTAATAAATTAGGAATAATTTACTATCTGGTAGTGGTACTCTTAGGGGATGTTGTGTCGTTGGTTTCTTGTAAATTGTCTTTTCTTTGTGTATTATAACGGTCCTTAGAGGGAAGAAATAAACAATAGATCTATCCACAAAATAGCCAATATTATTAATTAATTGATCTATGCTTTATTTTGAGACTATTTCACACGTACATGTCGATATTTATTTTTAATTTTCAACCATTTGAGAATTATTTAATAGTTTCCTTTCTATCTAATTTTTATTCCTGATATTTCTGATATAGTTTTTCTTTGTTTCAGGTGAGTTTTCAATATCTGGAAATCGATCAGCGCACACGGTAATGTACTCGTTGAGGTTTAATTTTCAGTGCTAGTAAAATTTATTTTACTTATATTAATGTTCGATCTTCGTCGTGAATAGTTGTTCTGCACCGATCAAAAATTCTGAACGTTTGTCACAGATCTTTTTGATCTGAAGATAGAAAACGTCTACAATCCACTTCTATGATTCTTTATTCATCATTGATACAGGACAAGTAATAATAATAATAATAATAATAATAATAATAATAATAATAATAATAATAATAATAATAATATAAATAAGAAGAAGGAGGAGGAGAAGAAAGGGAAGGGATATGAAAATTAAGGCAAAGGAACAATCATTTAAATCGTGGTACATTCTCGAAAGGTATGGCTAGACAAACAACTATACTGTCAGGTTGTATAACTTGCTTTTAAAGTCGGTTAAAATTGGATACAATCTATATTAATTGAGTTTTCGCGATGGCAGTGAGGTGGATGGAGGTGGTTCCGCGGCTGCGTCTCCACCGCGCCTGCACTGCATCCGTCGTCCCCCTCTCATCCTCTCCCTCTGCCTCAGCCTCTCCCTCGTCCTCCGGGAGGCTGCGTCCGCCCGGAAGAGGGGTCACTTCTTTTATGCGCGCCTTTCAGGGGCCCAACTAGGTTATTTCCTGCTCCGCCTCGCCCCGCGCTGCCCAGCCCGCGTCCGGACGCTCGATTTTCGTCGGCCGGCGCGGCGCGGCGTGGCGCGGCGGCGAGCGCTGATGGCCTGGGGGGCGGGGGACCAACCGACGGCACGTGCCGCCCTCCGGAGACGCACCGCCCGCGCCTTTCGCCACCAGATCCCGCATGTCCGCGTGCGCCCGTGCGGAAGACGCTGTCACAGCCTGATAGTTGTTCTTTGGCGAAGCGTCCTGTGATGTGTAGCAAATTTTGTTGTCTCAGGCGATCCGTTCCTAGAAGTATGGTTTTGACGTTTTCTGCAGACATCGTTTCAGAAGCAAACGTAGTCTTGGGTGCAGGATTACATCTCTTTTGTATTCTATCCAACGTCACAGAAATTGTCTTAGCTGTGCGATGTTGAGTTGCGGGTCTGGTATGGATTTAAAAAAAATCGGCTTCGTCCATGTTTTGCTATTACCCACGATTTCGAATTTCAGAGTCCTAAATGGTTTGGAGTAAATGGAGTAATGGAGTAAAAACCTTTTTATCTATCAATGTAATGTGTTTTCTGACATAACCTCCCCATTTCCAATATTAAAACATTAATAATTTCCTCTGAAGCATTAGACATGCCTTTCCGATTGAAAATGGAGATTAAATGAATGGTCAATCCGAGAGGGAATTTTATGTAGGAATAATCTTGACGAATGTTGCTTTGGACGTGTGTGAGACGAATGTTGCATTGGTATATGAATAAATGAACTAATCTGCTAGAAGACATTTTTAATATTCACACTTCATTTGTTTGCTGGCTTTAAATGTTTCTGAAAGGAAACAATGGAAGGAGTTTCCTCTTAGAACGTGGGTACCGTTCCTGTGGAAACAGCGAGCGTGGCTCATTACTGGAATACGAGATCTGCAGGTTGACTCCCGAAATTACAGCAACCCATTTACCTGTCGACCCATTCCTAGGGATTTGCGTCGGATTGGCAAAGTCGTCGCGCGTTTCCGAAAGCGGGAGAGGAGAAGGTGGCGCCTCCTCAACTTGGTAGGTCAGAGTTGAGTGCTTGTGCAGCTCGCTTGAATGGCTGTCGGGACGCTGGAAGACTAGACATCCTTATCCGTTGGCTGGTAGTTGAGAGTTGGGTGCGAAAACAATGGCTCAAATGGCATTGCTAGATGCATATTATTTTTAGAAAATATTATCGTAAATTTAAATTATGACCAAAAATTACGTTAATTTTCTTTACAATATAAATTTTGCTCTCGCAAAATGCCTCTCGCAGTTTGAAGTCAGCCAAACACACTGTAACTCATTAATTGAAAAAAAAATTAATACTTCATCACTCACGAAAACTATGTAGATATTTCCTTGCATTCATACTTAATTACATAGAAATATTTCCATCTAAAATCACATTTTCTAATAGTCACAGAATAATGGATATCAGAAGTTCACGTACTTTCTTTGTTAGATATACAAGTTTATTTCCACTCCACACGACAACCGACCTGGCATATGTCTCAAAGACTCAGCGCTCCTCCACCTCATGGAGCACCTGAAAGTTAATAAACCGTTAATATTACGCTAAGTGTTACGTGTAAAAGCCGCAGAATGATCTGTATAGATGCTTTATTAGGGATATTTCTTACGCTGCATTATATTTTTTATCTTTCTTTGTGCTCTCTTATCCCTCCCTCATCATCTATGACTTCTTCGCAACTTAACTGCTTTGCCTCGGCAATTTCACCTCGCTCATGACTCCCGCTGGACGCGCCATAGTCGCGCCCACGCTGCGCCCGCCGCCCACGCAGTTTTACCGCCATCTCACACACGCTGGTGCCTTCCCACTTCTGTCGCTGCCCTTTTCACCCTTTCGCCCTTGCAGCCCCCTCCCCCGTTTGTACACAGCAATTAATCAATATGTTGATTGGGCGCCCCGGTCTGTTTAGCCAATGGTTGACTTTTGAATATTTATATTTGAATTTTGAAAATTGTTGCAGGTTTCATTACCGATTAAATGAAGGCATTTGCCAACATTTGGCATTCTCTGTTACATTTATATTTTCACTGCAATGTTCTCAGGAGCAAAACAAATATTATGACACAATATTCTAATGTGAAATACATGAGGAATGCATATATAAATGCAAAATGTTAATATTTGGACTCTTATTACGTAGTATAGATAATATTTAGATATTAGTAACGAAATTTAGTTAATATAAAGTAAAACACTTTGTGCAAAAACTTCGTGTACAAAAAAAAGCAACAACAAAGGCTAAGTATATTTCATGCCACTTCGTCATTACAATCCTGTACGCCATCATTCCAGTTAAATAGTGCAAGTTCTCAGAGAATTTGCATTATGTCAAACCACTTGTTCACATTTACAAATCGGGAGACTTATGCGCAGCGCATTAAACGGCTAATTACAGAGTTAAATTATGCTTTAAAATGGAGATTAATGTGCTATTACTGCGAACCGGCTCCCCTCTGCAATTAGTATCATCTTTTTTCACAAGTACGGGAACAAAGCTGTGCTGGCGATTGCAACATTAATGAGAGCATTGAATTTTCCAAGCATTTTGGTAGTTGATGACAAATAATATTGAGTTGACAATGTTCCATCTAATCTGAAATAATAATATCACCATTAATCAAAAATTTAAAATTGAAGTGTTTACTTAAATAAATTAAATAGAAATTCTACAAGTGACGAAGATAACTTTCATCACGAAGCATTCAATAATGATTGCCATTAAATTCCACATTTTGCTGGTACATCATTTAATTGTTTCACTGCTTCATTAATGTAATCTACATAATACAGTTATTGATATTCACGTGCACTTATTACAAACAAAAGGTACTGTAAAGCCTATGTATTGAATGTTTCAATTTTTAAATAAATTAACTTGATTTAATCATATTCACCGACACATATTTTACACTATAGATTCATTTGTGAGATGAAAATATTACAATGCAAATATTTGGGTTTCCTAATTTCGTACCTAAAAGGAATAAATGAATTTTCACATCGGAACACACAATTTTCACGCAAAAAATTCCACCGTACTCTAATAATGAACATTTTCCTTCTCAGTACTCTTAAAATATTCTCCATGTCAGAATCATTCATTTTCATCATACAACAGTTCCTTGCAACAGATGCAGCGCCTCTGTCCGGGAGGTCCTAGGTTCGAGTCCTGACGGCGGCAGGTTTTTCGACACTAGCTTATCAGCTAGGTCGAATTCAGTCGCTGTCTGGAGGAGAATTCTAGCGGCTGGCTGCTCTGATCGGTAGTTTTCCGTGGTTTCTCCGATCAACACCAGGCGAATACCGGAGCAGTACCCTATCAAACGGGTCACGGACCGCGCGCGATCTGTCCTTCCTCTTCCTTGTCCTATCCTCTCCCCATACATACACACTTACACTAACATGCACTATACTACCACATTCAGGGAGACCGGTCGGGAGCTTAGAGTTTGTCCCGGCTGGGGCGGTGCCCCGCTGGTGGGAGAGTCCTGGTTAGGGGAAAACCCCACTAGCCGACGGTAGGTCGTCGCCGGATCTCGCTTTCCAGCAGGAGAAGATTACCGCCATCTCCAAAGGGGAAAACACGCACTGCACTTACGGGACTAATGACCTAAGCTATTGACGCGCCCGAAATCATCAACCAACTAAAGATGGAACTAAATGTTGAAATATAATTTAGATGCTATAAAGTAAATTTATTGACGCGAATTTCGTTAAGCACGAAAGTTTACTCGGATATGACAAAATGCAACAGTTCCTTTATACCTTAAACGCTAATATACTTTACCAAGGTTTTAAATTAAATTTGTTATCAAATATTTACTGACATTTGGAAGCCTTTCTACGAATTCCATTTTAATAATCCCTCCTTTGCAGTTACAATCAGCCTTTCCCATCTTTACATTTGGTGTGCAGCGGGGGAAGATCATCGCCATCTCCCGATAAAAAATATGCACCACACTAACGGGACTAACGACCACAGTAGTTGACGCGCCCGGAAACACGAAAAAATCAGTCAATCAATCATACAACAGGTATCTAAAGGCAACACTTCCTGGTAGCTTCGCGTATGAAAGCGTCCAGGAAATATCGAGGGGGCGATCACTCAGGGCGAGCGACCGCGGAGTGTCCGTAGGGCGGCGACGCCCTGGCCACGGCGACCGAAACTACAGGGGGTGGCGCCGCGACCGCGGGCGGCAGCGGCTGCAGTATTGTGTTTGCATGTTAAACAAGCGCGCAGCCGCCGCCCCGCCGCCGAGGGCTGCGCGGGGGAGGCGGAGCAGGGGAGCGCCCCTCGCGACTGAGGGGGCGTGATTGCCGCGAGACTTCGCCGTCACCCCTCGCCCCACGCGCCTCGCCCCTCGCCCCTCCCCCACGGCCCCGTGCCCCCAGCGCCGCGCAGTGGCAGTAGAGGGCGTGAAGGCAAGTGGTGGAGCTTCGCGGGACGGGGTGGCGGCGAACGGCGCGGGGCTGAGCACGACAAGGTGCGGCGCGGCTCCGGAAAGGGTGGTGCGGGAGGTCGCAGGGGGCGGAGGGAGGCGGGGCGAGGAGGAGCGGAGCGTGGTCACACGGAGAGGAGCGCGTCCGGTCGGATCGGAAAGGGTTGCATGGGGTTGGTGCAAAGGGGTGCGACGACGCGGA
The DNA here is from genome assembly GCA_011170035.1 of Teleogryllus occipitalis. Classification (NCBI taxonomy): domain Eukaryota; kingdom Metazoa; phylum Arthropoda; class Insecta; order Orthoptera; family Gryllidae; genus Teleogryllus; species Teleogryllus occipitalis. The sequence continues at coordinate 83,141 of BLKR01001517.1, read as the reverse complement.
GCCGGGTGGGTGGTTTGGGATGGAATGAGATGAGGTGGTTGCGGGATGGCGTAAGGCACGGAGGGCGGAGGGATAGCGGAGCGGGTATGGTCGGGAAGGCACGAAGGAGGATGGTGCAAAGCGATGGGTCGTGGGTGGTTTGGGATAGAATGAGGTGAGGTGGTGCGGGATGGCGCAAGGGACGGAGGGTGGTGGGCGGAGGGCGGCGGGATGGCGCCGAATGGGGAGAGGAGGAGCGGAGAGGAGCGAGTCTGGTCGGGAAGGGACGAAGCAGGATGGTGCAAAGGGGTGGGTCGTGGGTGGTGTGGGTCGGAATGAAGTGGGGGGAGCGGGATGGCGCGAGGGTGCGGCGGCGGAGGCGGCTTGCGATGTCGGGGGAGGGTTTAAAGGGGATGAAATTGTCGTGGCTGCCGCCGAGTGCCGCTTCGGCGACGGCTGTCACGAGGGCGACTTAATTCCCAGGCGCGGGGAGAGTGTTTGCGCGGAGAGGGCGGTGTCTGAGTGGGCAACTGTGGGGGAGACGTTCGCGGGGGTGGATAGGGTTGGCGAGGGCGAACGGAGAGGTTGGGCAGCTCACGAAGCCGGGGGAACATAAGCTGAACTGAGGGAAAAAATTGTGTACAGAGTAAAGCAAGTGCAGAGGGAGGGCTTATGGACGAGGGGAAGATAAATTATTTCGGAAGAGTGGAGAAAATCAAAAGAGAGAGGAAGTGATAATGTGAAGATGAATCGATATGAATGAAAAGAAAGCAGAACCAGTAAAGAAATCTAACAGATTAACAAATCCGAGTGCATGGAACATAAAAATGAGAAAACGAGAATACCGTAAAAAGTCAGTGATTTAGAAGGAATACGAATTAAAATGAAAATAGTGGAGTGAGGAAATGTCATTGAGTTAGCAAAAGAAGTGAAAAAATAAAGGAAGAAAGTAAAAAAGAACGAGGTGAATCTTAGAACAAAGTACCACGAATACATTGATACAGATAGTAAATATTTGCTCAAATCAAAGAGATAAGTAGATATAATCAAAGTTGATATATGATAAAGATGATAAATAAGTTGATAATAAAGTTGACGTTTGTTGAGATATTTGAAAGTTTTTGATTAAGAATGGCAGAGGAAACTCAAAATTAAATGAAATTTAATTCAAGTGGTAAAATCTAAGAATGACAGAAAACCTGCCATGCCTCATAACGTAAATAAAAACGGGATGTCCTGAAATTGACTGAAGAATTTTGCGGACAACTTTATTAAGTTTCTTCCTTTAATCTCATATCTACGACATGACACTGCTGAAATTACTTCCCCATCTAAAAAAGCATGGTGAAAATAATTGTCGCCTGAATAGTTCACACTACTCTTGAGTCGACGATGGATCTCGGATCGTATTGTCAGTGAGCGGAGACCATTCGACCTTTCTGGTGAGGAGGAGGGGGGCAGAAATGGCAACGTTACGTATTGACGTCTGCGGTGGGCAAGACAGCGTTGTTAGCGGGGAGGGCAGAGCCGATTGGGAGGTGCGGAGCGGCCGCTGACAGAAACAGCCACTCGAGTGAGGGGGTGCGCGCGGTGCGGGGGCGGGCGGGGGCGTTGGCGGGAGAGGGGAGGGGCGCGGCCGCCGCTAGCCAGGGCGAAGGAAGCGTTGCGGTGGGAAGAAGGGCCACCGGCGCGCTTGGCGAGTCCCTAATATTTTTTTCCGGCTGTGTTATGCGGCCGTGGCGATCAATATGGCTTCTGTTTGTCGTCTCTGATTGGGCCCGCCCTACGCCACTGTAGCTCACCCGCCCCGCCCCCCACTTCGGCCCCTCCGTCGTTGGCGGATATACAGCCGCGGGGAGAGCTTGCAAGGGAAGCAGAATTCGGGCCTCGCATCCGTCCCCGCCCCGCCGCTGCCTCCTCTTCCGCATCTCCGGCTCGCTCTCCTCCTCGAGACTTGGTGACCCCGCCGTGGCCGCTGTCACAAAAATGCAGACGCACCAATGAGGTGTTTTCAGGATGCTTTTCCTTCTTAAATACTCATTGGTTTTAGGATTTATTAGAAATTGCAAGCGGCAACATTCCAAACTACAATAACAGGTGATAATATGTAGGTAGTTGTAAAACACCTCTATGAAGTTGTATTAATGAGTGTGACCAACTTCATCTCCGTCGTACATAAGGTCGCCGTGCATTCAAAAACGTCGACTGTTGATCCTATTAGAGCAAGACGTTCGGAGCCAATCTCATGACTTCAATTGACCGTTGCATAGTTTCAAGAAGTCACAGCGAAGTCACTCTCAGATAGCCACGAGAGAGAGACACTTTCTCAACACTAGAACCGACAACCGTTCCCCTAAAGTTGTTTTCTCAGTGGTACATTTCGAAGTTTCCCTTCTCGTGTATTCCCTTACTACGCATAAACTATGACATCGCAACCCCGTGTCAAGTTTCGTATCTCTTTTTCTGAAGCCTCTGTTTGGATGAAGTATTATCGGATCCTACCGTTCCGCTCATTCCAAGTCTCTCATTATCGACCTTTTCTTCCAGAAACGCCTTACCCTTCACCCTGATCACTTCCATTTTCACGATAGTGACACCCCCTTCACCGGAATCACCGCCTTTCGCCTGGTGCCTCGCTCCCTCCACTCGTCTCGTCCTCCTCCTCGCCCGAGCGGACGTCGTGGGAAACGGGGGGGGGGGAGGGAAGGCGGCTTAGAGCTGCACGACGGCCCGCGACGTCAATTGATGTAATTTCCTCGGGGCGTATCCTTTTATCCCGTGGCTCCGCCGCGATTTCCGCTGTGAGTTACGGTTTACGATCGCCCAAGTTGCTCTGAAAGAGCTCTTCCGCAATAAGGGACGGCCCTGTTTTGTTCATACGGCGTCCTTCTGCTTGCAGTAATTGCGCCCGCTTCGAAAGGAGCGCGGAAAGGATCGGAGCAATTACGATCGAGTCCACTGCGAAAGCAGTCCGGCGGGGGGAGCGGAGGGGGAGGGGTGCTTTGCCCTCGATTTGTAAAAGCCCTCTGCTCTATTAACCACTCGGAGGCGGGCCGCGGTGCGCCAAAGCCCTCTGTCGTCGGCTGCGCGGCGTGGCGCGGCGGGGCACGGCGCGAGGCGGGGCGGGGCGGGGCGGGGCGGGGCGGGCGGGGCGGGGCGGGGCGGGCGGGGCGGGGCGGGCGGGGCGGGGCGGGGCGGGGTGCAGTGGGGCGGGGCGGGTCGCGCGCCTACGAAATTGGCCTGTGCGCCTGCGCGGGCTCCTCCAGGAAGGAAAACCGGCCCGGCAACTGTCTTGTGCAATCCCCCGTGATTAGTTTTGTTTTATTTTTATTCATTCAATGAACCACATTTTTAGAGACAGTGGAAAAGGAATTTAGAAGAAGTGCTTGTGAACAATTGACGACATCAAGAGATAAAATTCACTAAAAATGTATGGCAATTGTAGATGTGTTAAGGGCTGTGATAAACCATACGGAGTATTTTGTTCCGTTTTCTTGGTATTCCACATTTTCTCGTGAGATTAATAATTTTGAAATAAATGATTAGAGGTTCGTTTATATTTTGAATAAATAAGTATAGCATTTCTCTTTTGAATCCTCAGATATGAATTGAATATTAAGTATTGTTAGAATATTTCATTTCAAATGTAACATTTGGCTATTTAAAATAATGATCCAACATACTTTCATAAAAGAAATGCAATGCATAAATAATAAAGCAAAAACCAAAGTATTAGTTCTCATTAGAGAACTGTACATATTTTGAAAGATGAAATAATAAGGGAGATGCTCTAATTTTGTAATATACGGCGAAATGAAACTGCAAATATTAAAACGCGTTCACCCATTAGCACATTGCAGATGCGGGTAACTTACAATTTGTAATTGCGACGCCCTACATTCATTAGAGCATTCATGAACGCGGTTCGTGATGGAATTTAACTCCACGTCCTTTCAGATATGCGCTATGAACATAAGAGCAAACGGACAGTCCGTCTGTGATTGGAGGGGCCGGAGCCTTTCACGGCGCGCCTCGCCCACGCGCTGACTCCTCCCGCGCCGCTTCTGGCGCGTAACGCGATTAACAGGGCTCCCGGGGCCCGGCCCTGCTCGGCTCGGCCCGGCCGCGCTGCGGAGCGCTGCCAGGTGTGCGGCGCAGGTAGGCAAGGTGTTGACGCAGGGCGCGCAAACTCCCGTCTCCCCCGCCCCAACCCCGCTCCGCCCACCGGCCCACGCGGCGAGACGAGGAGCGTGGCAGCGCCGCCGCCGCCACCGCCTGCAAAGCGGCTCTGTACACCTGACGCAGCAGCCTACAATCTGTTGACGCCGGGACCACCTATTTGGCGATTCTGTGTCCGCCACCATGCTCAAGCTCACTTTTTTCGTTGTTGTGGAGCCACTGATCTTGCTGCCTTTCTATTATTCAATTGTGTCTCCACTGATCATTGTTCCCATTATTATTATTAATGTTATTATTATTATTATTATTATTATTATTATTATTATTATTATTATTATTATTATTATTATTATTATCATCATCATCATCATTATTATTATTATTATTATGATACCTCATTTTGTCCATCTCCATTAAATTGAATGAATGTTAACGAGCATCATCATGGCTCTTTAATTTCTTCAATGACGTCAAATAACTTTCGTTTTCAATATACCCTTTTCAACATTCGGAACGTGTAAGTGAATGTTATTATGACTTGTTTCGTCGTCTTTCCTTCAGCATTCTCTCGGCTTGTCACCCGCTCCTCCCCTTGCTACCATAGCTATCGTTTGCAAATCTCCATTCACTAATATCTTTCCTGTCCAGCAGTGGCAGCCGCCGCTCTCCACTGTCTTTCATGCCAGAGCTACCCCACCCCTAAAACATCCCTCGAGTCTTCTCATTGCCGCAACTGTGCAGCATTCAAACCGTCTACCAGTCTTCCTTCACTCCTGGTTTCGTCGCTTAACCGGTGCACGCGCGCTCTTCGAGAACCGCACTGATTACAGATAGCACCTTAAATTTTCACTTCTCCCATTTGTTCGAAACTTGCCACCTTTTTTCTCTAATCGCAGTCGTTTTGTGTGTAAACGTCACTCTCCTCTTGCTTCCGACCGTCGGCACAGGCGCCTTTGCCATGCCGCTTTCGGCGCCGCCTCCACCCCCGCCTCAGCCGCTGCCTTCACCGCTGTCCCCTACCCACCACCCCGCCCCCGCCCCCGCCCCCGCTCCACCGCCGCCACCGCCGCAATCGCCACCGCTGGCCACCCAACGGGGCGACTCGCTCCCCAGCCGTCTACAAATCAACGCGGGTCGCCGTGCCTTATCGCGCCCCGGCGACGCGGATAAACACGTCGAGCGGGGCGGGGCGGGGGGGGGGGAGGGGAGGGGAACGAGCCGGCCGGCTGGGCGGTCGTTTGCGAGCGGGCGCTGAGGACGGGGCCGCGCAGCCACTGGCCTTGGCGAGGGGTGGTTTTTAGCCGAATTGCTGCTCCATCCGGATGAGACGCGGGCTCGGGATAGGCGTGGGCTCTACGGGTTCCTGACGCCCTCTGGCGATGCTTTGTTCTGCTTTTTCCACGAGTTACAATTACGTTTCCGAAGGTGGAAGCCGATTCTGAAAAACACAAGAAGACATTTCTTAGAATCACGAGTTACGGTGGTTGGTTGATGATTAGGTTTTCTAAAAATGGGTGTAGAAACTTTGTCAATCTTCATAAAACTATTTATAACAAACTTCTGACAGTGAAAATCATAAATATTGAACTAATAACATTTTTTCGACTTTACTTTAAACTTAAACTTTAAAAGAGTTATAAACAAGTAAATGTATCATTTCAATATCTTAAGGCACAGAAAAGAAATAATGTTGCCGTATTAAACAATGTAAGTACCTCTTATCTGCAGACATTATAGCTAGGAAGCTAAAAAGAATGGTAAAAGTATTTTTACCTCTCTTTTTCGCCGCACATTTTTTTATCATGGGAATGAAGATCAAAGAATATATTAAACTGTAAAGGTAAAAAAATAGAAATATTAATAAAAAACCCTAAAAGAAATTAACAAGAAAAAAACTAATGAGCTTTACGCATACAAAAAGATCCTTGGAGGTTTGGTTCTACTATTATCGAGAAGTGAGATACGAGGTGACATATAAATAGTAATAAAATTAAAACAAATACTTCAATATGTAATGTGAGGTATATTTTAGTTGAAAAAAAGGGGAAGATTAAAAAAGAAAATCGATTATAAATTAAATAGAAAATTGACCGCAACGGAGAACAAAAATAAATTACTGTTGGTAATACTGACCGGTAAATATTATCTCAAACAAAGTTCAAGATAGTTTAAGATACGTATCAACATTTAAAATAATCTTGAATTGGATTTTCAACACCAAAAATTGAAGATTTCTCATCGATTCGACCATAGTCTCAATATGTGTGCCAATTCCAGTCGCAATAACCATTCCCAATACGCCTGTACAGAGTAGAAAAGTGTCATCCATTCGTTCCGCAACCACTGTATAAGAAAATCTTCGTGGTTTTGGCTACTCGCTACGGAATGGCGCGGGCGCGGTCGCAAAGGCATCTGCCGTTGGCGGACGAGCTCCTTCCAAAGTATATTCTTACACTGGCCCGAATTGAGGGCACCCAAAGCAAAGAGAAACAAAAATAAGTGCAAGGATGATATGGTAGAATAGCATAGCGTACTGTGGATGAATATATGCGAGTGAGATAAATTAAACTCTTATTAAATCCTATGAAAACCACACTTTTCTAGTTTTCGTTTTAAGTGAACCAGTCCTGTTGGTACTGGTTGAGAGAGCAGATACACTACATTTGTGTGTCTTGTACAACATACATATAGTGTGGCAAAATGCTAATATTCTATTTATACTTTTGTTGCACTAGTTCTCTTATTACCCTTACGAGATAAAAAGTGCTTTTACAGTTTATGATGCTAGAGAAATGCGACTCCTTGTGACAAATTATATTAGAGCACACTTAAGTGAAATAAAAGTTTAACAAAAATCTTTAAAACAGTTCATGAAAAATGGAACATATTTGGGTGATACTGTTTTATATACTTCTTTCCCTATGGCAACGAAAAAAAATCTTGGTGGTGCCATTAATGTTGAATACACTTTTAATTGTTCTGCTTGAAAATCTTCGTTGGAGGAGGCGGAGAGGCGTCCGCTGGGCGGGCCCACTGCGAGCCGCGGGTCGAGGCCGGCGCAGCCGCCTTAACGCGACGCGAAGACTCCGCGGAGCATAAAAGTGAAGCACTCGCCAAGCGCTGGGCGCGAGCGCAGGTCGGGACAAGGCCGCCTCCAGATGGAACGGCCCCGGCCCCGGCCCGGCATTGCCGCTGGCCGTTCTTCGCGACCACTGTTCCTTGGGGTTCGCACGAGGGCGGGGAAAATCGAGATTTCGACTATGCGATCTGTCAACCGCTTATATTCATTCAATTATTATCTGCATTTGCATGAAATAGTTTCTGTTTTCGAGCGATACTTCTCAATTTCGCTGCGGCACTATGGGAGTTCAAGCAAGAATCGTAGTAATTTTTAGTAATGAAACTCATTCAATAAGATTTAGAACAGTTTTTTCCATTAAAGATAAATTATATCGAAACATACTTGGGGTTCCTTCTTTTGCTTGAAGTCATGCAACGAAAAAACAAGTTTTGTAATTTCTCTATTCTATCTCATTTCACTGACACAAAACATTCCCTCCGTCAGTTTCATTTCTCTGACAGAAAATTCGTTTGGCGTTTTGAAATTTTGATAAAAAAATTGTTACGGTTGTAAAAGCGGTCACATTAAAATCATTAAGATTAAAAAATATTTATCAAAAAAACTACAAACATGTTAAATGTCAATCTATCTTTTTCGTAACCTAATTCCAACCCATACATCACAATAACATTTTTACGTCCACAACATCCCGTCTCAATTGAGATGCTCTCCGCAAACCCACGGCCCAGTAACTTCGTCAAAGGGCAGCGTGAACCTTGATCTCTTCCGCACCATACAGAAGCAAAGGTCGCGTGCAGGCCGACGAAGGGGCTGCCTCGAGGAAGCCGGTGGGCAAACGAGAGGTCACGGTGGTTGGGTGGCGGGAGGGGGGCGCCGACCTGGCGATTTCTTGCCGCGCGCATTCGCCCCGCGTCGTTCCCGCGTGTGTTTGCTCTTCCATCTGCGCCGCGAGGCCGTTCGAAACCTTTATTGGCCGGGGGCTACGTGGCGCCCAGAGACTCATCGAACAGCGTTGAAAGCGTTCGCTTCTGCCTCCGCCTACCCTTAGCTACATGGGAAATGCTTGCTCAAACATCTCTCCAAAGGCACAAGGCGTAGGTTGTGGCCAAGTGAAAATATTACTTACTTTTCTCTGGGGTTAAATAACAAGTTTTACGTTGGAGAGAGTATTTCTAATCTGCATTTGCAAAAAAGTTAATTAAATCAAGAAAGTTATGATATGCAAACAGATAGTTGTATGGAAGGTATTTCGTAGTAATATGTTCAGAAGACTACTTAGTATAACAGATTTAGTTATTTCCTCTCTTACCACTATGTCTAACGTTTGTGTTGTTTTTTATTCCACAAACCATGTATGTGTTTTGTCGTATGTCATATTTTTTTATTTCAACCAGGATACCTGGAAATTTTTTAAAGCATAATATAATTGTTTAGAAATGTTGTGAAGATAACATTAAAAAAAGAAACACAGATATCGTTACAAATGTAGCTCTTAAAAAGTATTTTTTCACTTTTCCCAAAAAAGGATTTAATGCTTTATGTAATACTACATTTTATTTTCGCTGACGTGTTTTATTAAGTTGTAGACTTCCAATGAAAATAAAAGCAATATTAAAACGCTAAATGTATCTAAAAATAGCACAATCTATGAAATACTGAAGAGTAATGATCAATATGAAAGAAAATAAATAATTACGAAAATAAAAAAAAAGAACTACAAAGGCAAGCAGTTTTTGAATTCAGCTCATTACCTATGTATTGTGGAACAAAATTTTGCAATGAAAACGGAAAGAGAGATTACGCGCACTCCAGTGTAATACATAATTTCCTCATGTTCAGTAGTGTTCTTATATAAATTCTTAATTGTGAAGTGGGTTGTTGCCCACTCGGAACTTCTATGCTTTCATTACTTTACAACGCAAACAATTCATCCTCAGAATGCAAATGCATTGCGCCGAAAGAAGGAACTGAGCACAGGCGAGGTAAGCTAACTTTAAATAATGGGCCACGAAAGAAAGGCTCGGGGAAGACCGATGACAGGAATTAGAATTTCGCGAACACCTTATCTAACTGTTCCTCCACGAGGTGCGGTTTTACTGCGATTTCTCCGGACGTGTTGGAGGGCTGAGGATGGGTGTGTGAGTCTGGGTAAGGTTTGGGGACGGCTGGGGGAAGCGGAGAAATGGCTGGGAATGATTTGGGGAAGACTGGAGAGGCAGAGGCAGACTGGAAGATGGTTTGGAGAGGCTTAAAGATGACTGGGAATGGTTGGGGAGCCTCGAGGATGGTAGGGGTCCGAGGGAGGCTGTAGGTTGGCTGGAAGAGGGGAGGGGGGCGCGAAGTCGCTGCGACGATGATTCGAGCAGACGATTCGTGGAGAGGTTTCGCGTGCCCTTATCGGAGCGGATGCGAAGCGAAAAGACGCGACGCGGAGCGACGGCGAAAGTCGGCGCCTGGGGATTTTGCGCAGGGTTTGGGAGGGGAGGGGGGTCGGAGTGGGACACCGCGACGCCAACGGCGCCTCGACGTTCGTCTTCGCATTTCTGCGTCTCGAGGTGCAATCTCCCTCTCAGTCACTGCGCAGACACGTACCGGCTTTGCGACCTACCTGCCCGACATCTTTCTTGCTGCCACTTCGCTGGCATTGGGTTCTTACGCTCCCGGTGTTCACCCGGCAATGTATTCGACATCTACGTACTGCACTTAAAGAGGGTATTTGCTCTCGTACGGGATATCATTGGAAATCGTGCAATTTGTTCAAAATAGCAAAGAAAAAAATTTTAATATAAATCCTATTCTCCTGTATGGTAAGGAGAACAGTATATATATACATATATATATATATATATATATATATATATATATATATATATATATATATATATATATATATACTGATAATTCAGTGGGTTGGGTCATCTACACGGCGATAGTTAATTACACAAGGATCTATGAAAGGAGATTGAAGAACAATATCAACGGGTGATTGGGAGAATTAGAGAATTTAAAAGAATATTCATCCCTCTTACATTATCTTTATAAAAACACTGTATAGGAGATATATTTAGAAGTATACATTTCTCACAATTGAATTCAACCATATTTTGAGAAAAGAATATATAGAGACCTTTAATACCATTTAATTATCCATTAATTTGAGAGACTGTTTTTTAATGAGAAATTGTCGGGAATCCGGATGCAGAATTTCGTGATGATCAGATTTTGAACATAAGGAGCCAAGTTGTAATATGTCACAAAAAATGACGAGGAAGTACATAAATATGAACGGAAACGTTTGTTCGTTCGGATGGGGCCTAAAGAATAAGCTACAAACTTCATCCAAGGGCCAGTATTACATGATACACCATCTTTAAAGGCATGGAGCTGGGTATTCGACTACAATGAATGGCAATAACACTTGGTATTCATGATAACATATTAAATCCGTAAAGGTATGAAAATAATGAATTAATTAATTGTTCGTTAGAAGTATTTTGTCTATCCGGAACATGATTTTGTATCTTTTGCAATTCTTTCTTTGTAAAACAGCTGATCTCGTTTACAAGCTGAGATGAGTCCCCGTTCTATACCCCGCCCAGCAGCGTAACGACCATGCGAGTTGACACTAGTTAATTGGCCCCCTCGCGTGCATTTATTATCACGCAGTGGCAGTCTCCAGCGCGCGCCGGTCGGGTCAAGCGGCGGGGGCTTCGGGTTCCCTCTGACGCTCCCGGCGCCTGCGTAAGCAGACAACCCGCACTACACGAGAGCAGCGCGGGATGCGGCGCCGCGCCGCGCGAAGGACACCTCGTTAGCGGCTCGGAACTGCTCCCGGCGGGCGGGGCCGTGGCGGAAAGATCGGTGGGACGCAGAGGAGAATCTAAGGAGAGGGCGGGCGAAGGAGGCGATGTGGGGGAAAGAGGCTTCTGTGAAAGTGCGGTGGTTGAACAGTGGGGTGGAAAATTCGGCGAAAATCTATTGAGGGCGTAATCTGTAAGGGGATGAAGGTGGTGGATAGAGTGGGACTGTTCCGAGAACTGAGCCTGTTCACCGGAAAAAAGCATCGATAGGGATGAAATGATGTAAAGCACTTATTACAAATATCTTGATTTCGTTGCTGCCTTTAATTGCATGCATTCCTCCCTTTGTTAACTCAACATTTATATATCTTTAGTTTCCGACTCTCAGCAGTTATCACTAACATTCTCTTGTGTTCCTTTAGTGACAATTAAAGTGGCGATCATCTGAACCTCCCACTACATTCTAAATCCTCCTAACTCGTGCACAATTCCACCCATTACGATCAGAGTTATTTTCTTCACTGTCTATGACCTCCTCCTCACTTTGCGTTCTGGTCCATCTCCTCCAACCTCTCCAGCCAATTTCTTCCCTCCATTCACTCATTCGCTCTTCACCTCCTACCTGCCTTCCTTCTGAACTCTATCCGTCCCCCATTCACTTTGCTTTTCGCTCTCCATCCTCCCCCGCTCGCCTTCTATAGGCCTCCGCCCTCCCCCTCCCACTGACAAACGGGCTGCGGAGCGCGTAACGACGCGTGCGCGCCGCCCCTGATTGACAATTTAAAGGCGCTTCTGCGCGCAAACGACGCCGCTTTATGCCGGCGCGCGGACGCTCCTTTAGGGCGAGGGCGCTTTTACGCTCCGTCACTCTGCGCGGCCTCTCCCCCCTCCATTCCCCTCCCCCTCCCCCACCCACTGATCCCACCAACTCCCTCTCCTCTTCGTTTGCCTCTCTATCCGCCAGGTAATCCCCAACGTACCCGTGACCCACATGCCCACCAACCAATCCTACCCTCCGTTCTCCGGCAACAATCGGGAGAATTGGGCAGATGGCCGTGATGAAAGTAGGCAGGAAGTTAGTAGAATGTGGGCGGGGAGTGGGTGGAGATGGGATGGGGAGTGGGCGGGCACTGGGTGGCCAGTGGGAGGGCAGAGGGCGGACAGAGTGCGGGCAATGTGCCGGGAGTGGGCGGGATGTGGGTGGTTAGTGGCCAAAGGAATAAAGAAATCGGCTGGAGGGGATGGAATGGAATGATGGAGGAGGAGTGAATGGGGAGTGGTGCCTCCAGTGGGAGGGTAGTGGGTGGGTGAAGGTCGAGGAGAGGCAGGCAGGTAGACAGTGGACGAGCAGTGAGCGTTAACTCCCGGCGCGTGTCCGCCTAATAAGGTTTGAACGGTTAACCCGAACTCATTCGAACTTTTAACTCCGAGAAGGAAGGAGCTCTGAGCCGAGACGCGGACGCCGCACTCCATACATTTCACGACCTACTTTGTAAAGAAGGAAAGAAGAGGAGGGTTTTTTCGGTGCGCGCGATGAGTCAGGCTTTCACGAAGGTCTCTTTTCTGCTAACGGGACTACGTGGGGCTTCCATTTTCCGCCTCTGGCTGGCATGATGCTAATAGACAACCGAGCGGTAAAATATGCATTATTGTTCTTTAATTGAAATATATACTTCGATTTGTTGGTCACATGACGAAAACAAAAAAAAAAAAACTCGTCTTCATTAAAATGTCAGCAATCTTGTGTTCACCGTAGCCCCCATGCGACCCGTGCACCGTACCATGCACCGATGCATGGAGTTGAGAAACTACAAGAATGCATATATCGGGCGACTGAGGCCATGCACAATACGTTATTCAGAAATGTACATAAAGTTAGTTTTTTATTTTTATTAACTTCATTTCTTAGTATTAGGGCCAGTCAAAGTAAAACGAGACTGACTGTATAACGAGCATGGCGCGAAAGTTGGTAAAGCTGATAAGTGTGATGAACTGATAAGTGTGATGAACTGAGAAGTGTGAATCAGGTAGGAACAGCGCAAACGTTCACCGCTCTTGCCGTTTGTCTGTTAGACGTGCTTGAAGTGCGGTCAGGGTGTCTGTGCACGTTCGAAGTCACTATGATGGCCGAGAAAGAGGAACAGTAAGGTGTGGTGCATTTTTTGATAACGCACGTAGTATCACGAGATGAAATTCATGCCAGAATGTTTATTGTGTGTAATAAACACAGTGGAAACTTTGCAAACAGCGCGTCGTCATGTCCAAACGCTGCAGAAGTTCCGGTGGGAAGCTCACACATTCTCCGTACAATCCGGATCTATCCCCTTGCGCTTTTAAAATTTTTGGAGCCCTGAAAATATTCATGATCGTCAATTTGCTTCGGATGAAGTGGTGCAATCATGCTTGGGTACAATCATTATTCCGACGGCAATTGCAAACATGTTTCTACGAAGGCATTGACCATCTTGTCTCACAGTGGGATAAATTTATAAATAGTTATGGTGATTACCTTTAAAATAATCTTTTTTGTTACTTTTTTCACCTGTTTCGTTTTTATTTGACTAATCCTCATAATTTCAATAAAAGTCAACTCTTAATGTTAGACAAATGATTACTTATTTAAATTACTTATTAATATATCCTTGAAAGCGCTGCATATGCTTTAACGTAACAGACTCAATTTTCAGAACCGAGCTACATAAAATATAGAATTTTTTCCTTGGCCAGTGACTACAATGAAAGTAGAAAGATTGAAAAAGAATTAAACAGTGGGCATGTTCTCGTAAATGCAGCTGTGCAGAGTAAAAAGTGAAATAAAAAATGTTTGAGCTCGGCGGCCCTGCATATGCATTCTTGAGTTAAAAACCAAAATAGATTTTCTTGTTAAACACCAAGTACGTATGTACTTGTATTATGATTTGTTTCAACATTTCTTCTCATGTCTCATTTGTGTGAACTAGTTTTCCTTCATTTAAAATGTTAGGTTAAGCTACATTCAAATGAAAGCCGTAATTTTAACCTACGAAACGCGCTAATCCACATTTAGACTCATAATATTCTCATCCATGCAATTCTATTATGGCTATTGAAAATTCACATTAAGCAATTTAGGAACGAGATGCTTTGAATGAGAACGTAATTATTTATGGAGTAATCTTGCATGGCGACGATTGAAATGCTATGAAGTACAAACGCAAGAACACATGGCCTCAACGAAGAAAAATAATTCTCATATTATTTCCGAAGGAAATGCAAATTTTTTCTGGGATACTGCCAATTTTTTCTATCATAGAGATTCCCAAAATTACAGTAAGGCACTTGTTCAGACGTATACTGACAATAAGGTATTGTGTGTAGGAAGTATTTTGTATGATTAGTGCGAGATCTACTAAAGGACTTTTACACGAAAGAATGGTGTCGGACACTAGCTTTGTGCAGTGGCAATATCGTAACCAATGAAGTATATCTGAGGTGCGATTATTGCTAGTTGAAACATCTGCACTTGCAAATTTAATGTATTTACAACGTTAGTCTGACAATCTCGGATGCTGGGAGTGATCTCTAAATATCCTCATTGCGGAAGTTGTCGTTGGATGATATTATCACTGTGAGTTTGAAACATTTCAACATCAATTAATCTTATTATCGGTTCACATATTCTACCTACAGAGCAAAAGTAATATTATTATACAGATAATATTAATAATGTACAATTGTTGTAAGGTGTATTATTGTATGAAAATTAGTTTACACATTCATGTCCTTTCACACAACTGCGGCGATTTTACAAAAGGATATTCAAACGTTTTTCACCACCTTTCCCGCAACTATCCAAAGAATAAATGTACAATATTTTAGAAGAAAAACTTTTGATCTTTGTCTTGAATAAGCAAAAGAATGGAAAATACTTGCTTTGACACGAGTCACTTGAAAGTTAATAATGTCTTTTTTTTCTGAATTATTCTATTGTAGGATGGTTCATAAAGAATAATTGTGCAGAAGAAAATAGTAATTATTAAGTATTCAGTAGGTCAATTGACTTGAAATATTATTATCGTTCTACACAATTTCTATTACTTGTAATATTTTCTCATGGTAATCTTCTAAATTCAATATTTTTCATTTCCTAAAATGGCTATAAACTCAGATGAATGATCTAGTAACGTGCAATTTTCTCTTTTGAAGAGTTGAACGTTTTCACAAGCGTGGATTTTTCATCGTCTATAATTCACTTGCTGAATTGATGCAATTACGAGAAGAATTCTTGGAATGAGCTACTCTGGACAACGATTTTCCGGGATTCCTTGTTCTCCATTCTTCTTCCGAATGAATTACGAGGTATTAACTTCTAAATTGGAATGGACCGTTTGCGACTTCCCCTTCATCTTTTCTCATTAACACAGGTTATCTAGCAGAACACTCCATGCTAGACAGAGATAGCTTTTAGTTACAGATTTTCGTTAACAAATGGCAAAGGGGTTCTGTGAATGAATACAAATAATAAGAATAAAACATTAACGAGGTTAATATAATTCAGCGTGCCACTAACAATGATAACGCACTTTTTACAATATTCAATCAGAAAACAATTTTACAATACAGAACGTAACTACATATAACTAAACACTGGGAGAGTCAAACATCACCTTTAACGTCGTGTTTCAGTTTGCACCAGCAATCAATCTTGCTTACAACTTTAGTCGCGTTGCGGTTTCGATTACACGACGGAGTTAGCGAGGCGCCACTAACACGCGTGAGAGACCTTTCCCCGGGCTGACCTGCTGACGCGCCGCTCCAAATTGTCCTCCGAATTACCGCAACAAAGTCCTCTCTTTTCGCGCGACACGACCGTATAATCTTCATAATGCGCCTTCATTCGCCCCTCTTTTGTCCAAACTTTGTACTCGGCCGCGGCGGCGGGGGCCGCGGGAATGATTTAGGCGTCCGCAGTTTTCCATTAACTTAAATAATAGCCCCCGCGCACCCACGCTGTGCGGCGCGCGGCGCGGCGGAGACGACAGCCAGCCAGCGGAAGCGAGTGCAGTGCGCACTGCGCACGGAGCGAAGGCTGACAGCGCAGCCAGCCCGGCGGAGGCAGCGCGAGTTAACGGAGGAAGGGCTGAAAGTTTGGGGAAACGAAGCTGACAAGTGAAACGAGATGAGAAAGAATGATAAATATTATCAGGTGTGTTTGGCTATTCAAAAATGCTTAGAGGCTAACATTAAGGGTAACGTGCCCTCCCTTTTGGGAAGTCGAATGCAGGGGAGACAAGGTGTTGTAGAAGGGAAATGTGCAGAATGAAATTTCGTTGCGTACCTGTAAGGGTGGAGTGAAGCGAGAGAATAGCTTATATCGCTAAAGCGACGATATTTAATCTTCCGAGTGTGCATAACTCAGAAAAAACAAGGATGTTAGAAGTATAGAATAGGAAATATGAATATGAATTGCAGACTAAGAAGTAAATACGAGGAGGGTGGCCGAGGGGTGGCGGAGGGTGACCATTAAAAGACGGCTGGTTGCGTGAGGTCCTTGGTTTCGAGTCTCGACGGTGGCGTATTTTCAACGTTAGCTTCATAGTGTGGTCGAATTCAATCATTGTCTTCAAGAGAATATTAGCGGACGGTCTCCGTGATCGTTTGTTTTCCGAAGTTTCTCCGATCAGTGAATACCGGATCAATTCCACAACAAACAGGTCACGAACTGCTCTCAATCTTTCCTTCCTTAACCTTGTCTATTCCCGTCCCTTTTCACACACGTATACTTCTACCCACTACACTGCCACGCAAGTGGGCAAACTGTTAGGGAAACTAGAGCTTGTCCAGGATGAGATCGCTAGGGTTATATGCGGCTGGGAAACCGGCAAGTCATGTGTAGCTAGTCGCCATACCTCATATTGTAGCGAGAGTGAAACACCGTGATCACTCGAGACACAAAATAATGATACTAATGACCTAAGCACTTGACGCGTATGAAAGCAATAAACACTTGCTCACCGGGGAACGAATAAAAAATCTACGACGTTGGAGAGTATTTTGGTTTTATGAGTGAATACGAACAAAATGCAGTATGTGAAACTTGATTTGGGGCAATTGATTTGTAGTATGTGGGACTAAGATGGAAATAAATCAAGAGAATAAATTCAAAAAGAAATAGCAATAGAAACTCTATTTATATGAATAAAAATATTATCAATCTGTTTTCACTCCATTTTTAAACTTGTCCTAGAACAAACTATTTGCAAATGGGATATTTATCCTATCCTTCCCCACCAATTCGCTCACGATTTTACGACTTGCGATATATCGTCCTTAATCATTTTACCCCCTCAATAATTACCAAAATTAATTCATTTTAATAAAGGAATTTTTGTTTCATTTTGTGAACATAATTCATTCATTCATCTTGAAAGTGCGATATGACAAATATTTGCATTAAGAGGTCCCTTTTAGAGGTAAACCTCAGTAACTACTGTGTTGTGAATTTTTATAAAAATGTACTGTTAAAAATCGTAATCCTAAAGGAAGAAGAAATGTTGGCCGCCCGTTAACAAGATGTAGAGACTCACTCTCTTGATGTGGAAACAGGCCTTAAGGCCTAAATCCATGAAGCAGAAGAAGAAGAAGAAGAAGAAGAAGAAGAAAACCGTTGAGAAAACCAAACATGCCGGACAAGGAAAAAAATATACTTTATAAAAAGAAGGAAACGCTTTTGCAAAGGGGGCGGCGAAGGAGCTTCGCAAGAGACGGGCAGAGCGGGAGCGGCTGGCACCCGAGCGCCCGAAGTCGAGTGGGGCGGGGCGGGGCGGTGGGCACGGCGGGCGACCGCAGGAGGCCATCGAACACTGCCCATCGCTCATCCCGGCCGACGTCAACTCCCGCCGGCCGCATTTAATTGCAGCCCGCCGCCTCCCGCTCATGTTTCACGGCGATCGCCCGCCGCCCGCCCGCAGATACGAATAACGGGCTCCCGGACGCAGCGAACGCCGGAGTTGCGTGGGGCTGGCGCCGCAGTAGTTTTGTTTCCAAGCAATTCCACGCACCTCGTCTCTCCTACAATTTGATACGAAATCTGAATATAATGGAGATATGGAAATGAAAATTTGGAATGCAGGCACGTACATTTCGGAGATAATTTTTTTGCCGATGCAAATACGTTTTCTAATACATGAGAGCGAAATATTATAGCTTATAAATGTTGTCTTCCACGGTTGTTGGTACTTTATTCATAATTCAGTTTTATAATAAAGTAGTGAGGCAGGTATTCTGAGCTCAGATATCAGCTCTGCATATTATACTTCCTTTTCTTACACCACATTCAGTTTTCTACTGCTTTTTACAATAAGCAAATAGATGTATGTGTTAAATATTAATCGTAGTTAAATATTCATATAATAAAGCAACAATTTCCAGTGACTACTCACTACATTTTAGATTAATTATTAAAACAAGTATTATGTAGTTTGAAACAATTCTTAGATTTGTATATTTCTATTACATAATTTAATTGATGGCACTAGACAAAATAATTTTTTCTTGATTATGTTCTTGATTATGCAACACATTAGATGTCTCTCGACATTAAAGCAGTTAAATAAAAAATGTACGTAATAAATAAAGCAAAATGAAAATCACTAATACGTATAATTGTAATCCAACATTATTTAAAGGTAAAAATGTGTATATATATATATAAATACGTATATATATATGTAAATATATATATATATATATATATAAAAGCTTGAAATCTCACCTGAAAGATATTTTTTTCTTTTTGGAAGGCTTGCTAAATAGCCAGGACGATCAAGTAGATCTTACACGGCTTTGTTCATTACAAGGCGTACATACACTCTCCAGCAACGTACCTGAACGCTCGTTTTATCACTTTTCTCAGCGCGACTCGCCAATTGCCAGCGCAACAAAGGGTTCCTGAACGGTAACGCAATGACAAATTAGTAGTATTGTGTCGTGCGGCACACACAAAGCACTTCCTTTCTTTGTGCTCTCGGAAGTACAAGGAGCTTACAACCTGCTGTAGGTACAAACACGAAACCTTAATCTACGTGCCGACAAAGGAGGCAGTGAATTTCCATGCAGGAGGAGGCGCGCTGAATGAAGACGACCGCGACGAGGGGCACTCGCAGACGAAGAAGGCGGCCCGCAGGGTGCGGCGCGGAGCGGAGCGGAGCAGAGCTGAGCGGCCCGCGCGTTTGATGTCGAGGCCCCAGGGAGGTCCTCGGAGGGGGACACAGGAGTCGCGCGGACGAGGGGACGAGGCGGGGCGGAGCGGCGGAGGCACAGTGGTTCAATTGTAGCTCGCACAACGGAAATTCACTTGGACGGAAAAGTCCAACGTGCGAGAAAGTGCTCAATAAAAATACCGTAGATTAGAGGTACTTATTAAGTGGAGTGGGTTCTAGAGTTGGACATTTTGAAAGATACCATGAAATATTTGAATAGTACGGAATGGAAATTACTGTACTCCAGGAGACAGTTTGGTTACTGACAGTTTGCAAACACGGCGTTGCTAAAATCATATGCCGTCGCGTAGCTGCAAGTTTCCTGTCCAATGAGATACCTTGATCCAAAATCTGAATAATCGTTTACATTTGTCAAGCACATATTTTCCTTCGAATCCAAGTCACAACGTGCGGCGACTCACGCAAAGTGATGTTTACATTCCATCTACAACGCGGGCCGGCGGAGGTAGTAATAATTCATACTTGATTGGCCCATCATATGCCGTCACCATGGAAACAGACGCCGCCCAATTGCCAAACCCAAGTCCCAATTCCCGCAGAACACACCAGGATTAAGTATTATCAATGCCTTGTAAGAATAGTATTAACATTTTTTCGTCAATTTTGTAATAAAAACGTGAATAGGTAGATAATCCGTAAAGTCCCTTTTGCCCTGGGTAGGCAGGTCTCAAACTGAGTCCCAACCGAAAGGGTGGAGCCAAGCAGGGCGGGTGGGGGCGTGGCGCGAGCGGACGAGCCCGCAGGCCGCTGGAGGGGGATCGGCGCGGCGCGGCGGGCGCTTTTGTCCGGCCGCGTGCGGGCTGCAGGCACGAGACTTCCGGGGAGTTCTCCCAACTCGCACGGGCCGATTTCCAAATTGGATTTATGCAGAGCCTACGCTTAAGTATTCCGCACAGGCGCCCCATTCGAGATTTAGAGGTCACGGAAATTCAAATTGAGCAGGAATACATAACGAACTTAATTTAAAGAGAATTCCACATCGGAATCAAGACGCCTTAAGTCATACGGAATGTGTAATTAAGAGGGAGTTGAAAAAAAAACTTTCAGCAACTTTCTCGAAACAAGCTTCACTTTTCCTTTCAAATTTATTAAAAATAAGGGAAGTTATGAATAATTCTACAAGAATTAAGCAAAAAGTTTCGTGTTGAGGTAATTTGATATATTTCGTATGGCGCGCGCGGTGAGTGTTTCTTCAAAGCCGTACAAACAAGCCCACCGCATGCCTCGTTCCAGTTCTTAATGCATGGTATTTCACGGCGAAGAGGAGCCATTTCTTTCCTCAAAAACGCCATACTATCTAATTCTCGTTAGTCTGCTTCTTGCAAAAAATAGACATATAAAATAAGTTTTATGAGTGAAGCAAAGAGCACGTTCTGAATGGAACAATTTTGTTTTGAGTGTTGGTAAAACGATGAAGGTAGATTGCCAACGCATTTAGTCTTTGTTTCATTATGACGTACGGAGTTTGGGTTCTTTTTATTATACGATGCTTCAGATACATTCAGTGTACAGCTAGCATACTGTTCAGGTTTGAGGACATACTAACAAGGCGGCAAACTGCAATTAAACGCATAGAAAATAACGTTTTCAGAAAAAGGAAAGGAATGCAGAGAGTACTGCGTTGCCGAGCAGGCCATTCGAGGTATTTTATCGGGAAATCTCGTCCAACAACTTTTAAAGATACACACACGCGGCCTGCGCAGAAGCACTAGTTTAATTGAATTCCACAACAGTAGCGGTGGGGACGTGGATGAGGGAAGCAGCAAAGGGCAACGGGGGGCAGTGAAAGAGGCAATAGGGGCATCGAAGGTTGCGAAGCAGCAACAGGGGCAGAGGCAACGAGCGTGCCACGAGGAGACGGAGCGTGTGCGTGGGTAGACACAGACAGCGATCGAGTGCAGAATGAGATGATAGAGAGAGGGGGAGGGAGAAGGAGGAAAAAGCGGGGAAAGCTGCTGCGGTGGGGAGGCAGTGGAGGAGGGACAAAGTTGAATCCAATTACAAGCGCGACCTCTGGGAAGCCGCTGGTGCCACCTCCGGCGCCCGCACGCCGACCTCGCGACCGCCGAAGCCCGATCTGGATCACGACGCCCCCTCCCCCGGCGCACGCCCCCACGCCCCGCTCGGACGCGCGCCGTCGCCCTCGCCCGCGCCGTTCCCCCGAGGGAGGCACCGGCGGGACGCACGTTATCTCCACAAACAGCACTCCAGACACTTCCCGCAATCTGAAGGGACGCAATGAAATGTTTTGTATAACGGCATTTTAAATTTATAAAAGAATCAAAATTGATTTT
The DNA here is from genome assembly GCA_011170035.1 of Teleogryllus occipitalis. Lineage (NCBI taxonomy): Eukaryota > Metazoa > Arthropoda > Insecta > Orthoptera > Gryllidae > Teleogryllus > Teleogryllus occipitalis. Next base: position 61,546 of record BLKR01001517.1, on the reverse strand, counting down.
TGAAACATTTCACAAATAAAGATTTATAGTTGGCAACGTGGACGTTGACATTATGATATACTTAAGGTACAGATTTTCATTCAATTTCTTTAAAAAACAAAGGTCGCTTATTGAGTTTTGATCCAGTTGTAAAAGAGACGAAGTCACTCCAAAATTCATATCTCGAAATTTGCCAAAAGAAAATTTCTTTCATGAGACTAGTAAGAAGCTTTACATAGCGATGTCTAAAATGAAGAAAATAACAACTAATTAAGATACATTGAGCCGATCAACATCATATATTTAGATACTTAAAGAAACGTTGACATTATTACCTCATGCGTATATGACTGCAGAAAGCGGTGTTTGGCAGTGTGGTTTACCACCAACACTTCACGTTGCGCTCGCTGCAATCCGCAGTAAATATGTTAGCGCAAATATTCCTTCTAAAACAGGCTGATACATAATTATCTGTGTCATAAAATGACGTTTAATGAAGGATTTCATGCAAGGAAATCGTTGTTTATAATGCTACTTTATAAAATAATGATTTTTACCTCTTAAAGTAACTGTTCAGCGCTAGAATCATGTGTGCTAGTTCAAGAAATATAATGTGGTTTGTTAATTAATAACGATCAAGGCATTTTTCTCCATACAAAGTGGAATAAAAATAAAATGGCGAATGAATTACGCTATATGTCCATTTTATATTTCATAAACAAACATGCTCCCAATGTATTTCACCAGATCTCCGAATGAATAGTTTAATATAAATTTGTGAGTATAATTGTCATTGTTTAAGTGCATACTTTCCTCTTTGAATCTATTTCGCTATACTTTCGCTATCCCCGTTGTACTCAGCAAACTGTTAACACTTTCCCAAAGATACTATATTAGTTTTGTTATGTGAAATCTACTACATCACGCTCTCAAAACGTCTGCACCACTATTTCATCCTTGAAAGCAAACTAATTTTAATCACTCTCTTAGTAATGCATTCATTTGCTCCAACCATCCGTGCTCTCCTTTCATGATTATCGCAGCATTGCGTGTATGAGCGTATTGAACATGGAATATTTATGGCCAGTTAATTAATTCTTCGATTTCGACATGTACTGTCCACGTCGTTCATAAATATTTTAATTTTATGTTTGCTGTTGTAAAAGTGAGTGGTTGTCGAGGAATATTTTAGCGGCGGTTTTGCAGAGCTGTTGGTTCTTCTCATCCACGAGGGTCGCGCCTGAGAGGCGAAGCCATGTCAAGGAGTAAACGCTTCTCGCTCAGTGCAGAACACCGATAGTATCTGTTCTCAAACTTAAACAAAAGACGATGCGTTCTTTGTTAAATAGAAGCAAGTCGAAAACTTTACTCATTACGCGCTGTGGCACTGCCACTTCACGAAAACTTAAAACGTAATTTTCGTCACTGCGCCAAGAATGAGTAAATAGCGAAGGAAAATGAAAATATATGGACTTTGTGTGGCTTGTCTTGCATAAAATTCGTATTGAATGTGGAATTATTTGATATAGGGCTCAGACTATTAGTACTGATGAAAATATAATTACCCGACTTAAGCCAAAATCTGAAAGCGGTCTCTTCTGATCCAGGTAGCGACAACTTTGTCACGTTGGAACAAGAGATACGCTTCGCACTTAGGGAGAAAATTCACGTGAAGGATAATAATAAAATTAATATTTTAGCATTCCCAATTACCCACAAAATACACTATGGTATTAAACTGTATTATATCCTTCGTATAGTAATCGAGTAACCACCGTTCATCTCCACATTCGACTGTCCTTCACTCACGAATAACCCCTTCCGGTTCACAAATAGTGGCAAATGATATCTCGTCTGAGTTTTCTTGTAGTGAAACGGATCATTTTTTGTAACTCATTCAGGAGATCAGAAGATTTTTTTCTAAAGACGTGTATTTTTGCATTTTTAGGCCACTAAAACTTGTTTTGAGAATTTTTGTTGACTTACGGGTCTTGGGTGATGGATAACTCATTCAAGTTTTCTTAACAGACAAATCGATTGGAACAATTCTTAGTCATCCCTTTAGTATATTATGGATTAATTGTAGAAAAACCCCTGTTTTAATGGTATCAATGCAACTATGAGTATATTGGTGAAATGCTGAGAATTAATATACTATCGTTCCAGCAATTACATGAACTGCTACGACAAGATTCATCAGATCTTCGATAATCGGACCTAATTTTATATTGAAGCAAGAATTTAAATTAGTTTTTAATTATATAAATTTGTAATGCTTAACTTTTGTTTTAGCCTGAAAATGTATGAGCTAGCCAGGCAACTATATCACGATTAAAATGTATTTTTAACCTTAATTTGAAATGCATAAAACTTTTTAACATGAAACTAACCGTTTGAATCATTACGTTAAACTATTAGATATAATTTCTCTATATCTTATTGCAAAATTGATATAACACAAAATATCTTTTATCGATATTTACAGGCTGAGTTAAACTCAGAGCGCTTATTCTGAAGCAACTCTGTCTTCAATTCTAAAGTGTGATAGATTGAATTCACTCGCTCTCTGGAGGAGAATTCTAGGGGCTGGCTGCTCCAATCGGGGGTTTTCCGTGTTTTATTGGTCAATACCAGGAGCTGTTACCCCAACAAACTATCCAAGGAGCGGGAGAGATATTTCCTTCTTCTTTCTCTTCCCCTTACACACACACACGCACGCACGCGCGCGCGCATAAATAGACGCTTCAGGAGACCAGTCAAAGGCTTAGAACTTGTCCTGGCTGCGACGGTGTCCGGTTGGGAGAAGATACCTGGAGGGAGAAAACTCTTGCAAGTCGACGTGTTGGTAGGCGGCGGATCTTGCCATCGAGCGGGGGAATATCACCGCCCCCACCCGAAATTTAACACTCATTATACTAACAACTATAGCAGTTGTCATGCTCGGAAACATCCATCAATCGATATTTTTCTTTTGTTTTTATTCATTTTTTGCAAGTAAGTCACTAATGGCAGTGACTAATCTTGGCGCCATTGGTGATGTATTCAATAATTTGGATTCGATACAAATGCAGTAACAAAAATATTTCAATATTTTTTTAATAAAGTCGTCAACTGTATCCAGCGATTTCTTTTCGTTTATCTTTTATTGAAGCATATCAGCAAATTTAAAGTATATGCTGATTGTTTCAGATGGATAGTTTTATCAAATGTGAATCCAGAAAAGTGCATAACGGAAATATGCCGAAAACCCATTCTTAAATATAATACGAGTATACTAGCCTAACATTCAAATCAGCCAATATGTATCACGATTGATCATCAAAGACATTGTTTTGCAGAATTTTCAAAATCCAAACTAATAATGTCGGTAGCTTTGATTTTGACTTTGGAAAACATTTATTGATATTTATTGATATATTTTTTTAATTCTAGCCAATGTAACAATGAAAACAATCAGTATACTCGAATTGTTGAATGAAGATGTCCTCTAAAAACAGACATTAGCTCTCCCAATGACGGGACTTCAACGGCGACACGTGCCTTCCATCCACGTGTCGCTGGAAACGACGTGCTTCCTTCCACTCCAGCGGCGGCGAAACGGCTTTCCAGTCGAATGCGAAGCGCTGCCTCAGACGTCACCGGCCGCTCAGCCCCTCCCCTGCGCCTTTTACTGCGAATGTCTCTCTCGCGCCCGTCTCCATTAGCGAGATGCGCCATCGATTGCCATCTCACGGACGAATTCACGTGGCGCCTCGCCACAATCATACAACGTCATCGAGTCGGTATGTTATACACGTGTGCTCTACAATGAACGATCTTGACCAGCAACTCAAGACACACAACACATGGACTCCTCTGGTAACTACTCCATCGAATAAGCATATGAAGTCTGCAGTTTTTAGAATTTTAAAATGTTTAAGAATTCATAACGATTCGATTATTCCTAAGTCTATAAATATTTAATCAAGTATATAGAATATATTAATAATATATTTTCAGTTACAAAACTACAGGTCATATTTTATAGAAATAATTCAACCATGTTATACAAATGGTGTGCTGTCCAGATTTACTAGAATTTTTCTGTTCGGTTTAGTATTATTTACAAGAGTACATTTCTCGAATAAATTACGAGTATTTTTCTTTGATAAACCGAGGACTCTGCATTTATGATTATTTATGCTATTGCATTCTTAAGTAAATAATTCAAGTGATATTTCCCAAAAAAATTATTGAATAAAATGCCTGTTTAAAATAGTATTTTTGAAGATTACATATGAAGGCTATTTTACGAATGGCACATTATTATTTTATTACAAAATCAACTATACTTAATTTTGTCTGAGCCTTGAGTTAAAAGTTCCTAATTTTCATTAAGTATTTACACAATAGCTTGTTAGAAATATAGAACTGTGCTTCATTTTAAATGTAATAAAATGGATATTTTTGTTTAATATTTTGATTGTTACAATTTCTAAATACATTTATTACATATTTCTTACAGTGTTTTTTCTGTCTTGTCATGCAAGTTATGGGAAAAATAAATACATTATGAATTGCGTTTCGTCGTCAGTTTTTGCCGCTTTCTAATATGAATTTTTCACCAGCTAAGAATTTTTGGCCGCCTCCCAAAACTGTTTCCGTCACAAACTACATCCAACGACTTCCTCTTGACTCGCCAATTTCAGATAACACTGTCATCATCGTTGTCTCCTGATCTTCACTCGCAAAGTAGGCTCCCACGTCATACCCGGCGATGGCGCCGCTGCTAGGGGCGCATGGGGACTCTCTCGCCTGATTACAGGAGCAACAGAGGAGGCAGTAACAGAGACAGGAATGGCAAAGCATGGGCGTGATTACCGGAGAGAAGTGAGAGTGAAATCAGGCTCTTAAATGGACGGAGTGATGATGAAAAAATGGAGAAGCCGCAAGTGATGGAATTGAATAACAGTGCTGAAAGAGAGATTTTAGTGATGGAAATGTGGAAACGGAAGATAAGTTACCGAGCATTTGAGACATCCAAGTAAAATTGCTTCTACTATATATTGGCGCTTTCATTTGATTGAACGAGGACGTAATGTCCAAAGGGAGAAGTTTAAAAAACATCGTAAGGAGAAAAGCTGGCAAAGAAAGAAGATGTAATAATAGTGATAGGTGACTGAGCAGACAACGATGGTCGAGAGCAACCACTTCGACACGTCGAGAGTAATGTTGGCCCAGGAGAAATACTGTGAATGTCTCTGGCGTGGCGATGTCGCGGGAGGTCGCAGGAACGGGTGAAAACTCAAGGTGGGGGAGGGGGCGACTCGTGAAAAGAAAGCGTCGGGGCACGAGAAATGGTGCGGGGGGGGTGTGGTGAGAGGGGGCGGGGCATCGAGGCTCTGCGAAGCGAAGCCGCTCGGGGCGAGGCGGTGGAGCGAGCTACGAAGATGCGGAACGTAGACACTAAAGTAGCGTGAGTGACGGAGAGCGGTGCGAGAAGAAATGGGGAGGAGCATGGTGATCCAATGCAAGTGGTGGATTGCGACGTTGGTCGTCGGCAGTGCCGCAAGCGTGCCATGAAATGACATGGCAGAACCATTCCGTGTCGGGATGGACTCAAAGAGTGATTGAAGATACCGGCACGTCAACTCTTATGGTCATTAGACCCGTTCTTGTAGAGAATGTTTTATTTCTCCCAGCGGAGTACCGCTTCAGCTGGAATTATCTCTAAGCTCCCGACTGGTCGTCTGACATGTGGGGTAGTGTATTGCAATGTAAGTGTAAATATGTGTGTGGGGGAAGAGGATAGGACAAGGAAGAGGAAGGAAAGATCACACGCGGTCCGTGGCCCCATTTTTAGGATACTGCTCCAGCAATTCATCTAGTATTCATAGGATAAACCATGACAAAGAGCCGTTCAGAGTGGCCAGCCGCTAGAATTCTCCTTCAGGCTGAAGCTGAATTCTATCTAGCTATACATCTTGTGTTCAAAATCCGCTTCTATTGGAACTCGGATACTAGGACACCCGGTCAGAGACGTTGCAGAGATAGTGGCAGTGGTGGCCCTAAGCTAACTCAGCCGGGACAGAGCATGTCGGGACGCAGCGTGATGGGATGGTGCGGAGGGAGGGAGCGGGATAGTGCAACATTAGGAGGGGTGGTGCCGCTACCCGACGCGGGGCTGGGTGGAGTGTGGGTGTGGGGCGGCGCAGAGGAGGCGTGTGGCGTGGAGCGGGCTCCGGAATTGAAGGGCCTCCGTGGGATTACGTTATCTGAGCGGCGGCAGCCTTGTTGCGCGCTTCTCGCCGGTAGATAAAGGCCCGCGCGGCGACCCCGCCCCCGTCGAGACCTCCCCCGCCCCGCCCACCCGGCGCTGCTGTTGCCAGCCGTTCTCGCGCTGTATCGCGCCGCGCGTCTCTATCTTCGGACAACGCGCCCTCCCTCCGCCGCGCCACGCGCCGACGACGACGCCGCCTGGACTCGTTCCCTCCGCCGCGCGCTTCGCCACCAGCCTCGTTCGAAGGGTTGCGCCCCAGGGACATAGCAGCCAGTTATTCATCACGTTGATGTAATTGGCCTTAATTTCACAAGAACGTCCATCGAGATATATATGCATGTATGTATTAGGCGTAGGCGTATTGGGTCGGTAGTCCGACTTCGCCGGCCACCTATCGGTGACACCCGTATCTGGGCCTAGTTAAATTCCCATGCTTGGGGTATGGGGCGAACATGACGTATTTTCTTCACCGTAACTAGCAAGATCCGCCTGCTTGAGCTTTTATTCGTCACACAGCTATAGAAACAGACGATTTTAAAGGATAGCTACAACTCTATTTTTGCCTGGAATCGAATCCGGGAACCACAGCACGGGAAGCTAGTACGCTGCCCATGAGCCGTCCCAGAGGCTATATATATATATATATATATATATATTCAATTAAAGAAAGTATTAGTCGACCTGGATGGTCCAAGAGCGTGTACCGACTCACTGTTTCGGTTCGAAGGATGACAGGTTCGAATCCCGCCTTGGGCATGGTTGGTTGTCCCTTGTCTCTTGTAAAATGTGTTGTCGCGGAGGGTCTCGCTTTCTGCTGACCACAGATCAGGGGAGCCCGCAAGTGTGTTGGTGTCTAGTGTTTGGTCCCATCGAGACGTATAGGGTAACCGGCTGTTGGCTGGATAAAAGTCCTAGAAATAAAAAAGAGGTGTTAAATGGTGTATCATATCAAACCTTTAAAATGACAATGTTCCAACTAACATTTCATTCATTTCGAGATAATTTATGTTTAAGTTTCATCTCTCCACCTACTTAGACAACAGTATATACAGCAGTATTTTACAACATATACACCAGTAATTTACTCAATAGTTATTTGTCCACAGATTGCAGTGCGCATTTGTTCTACTTGTACCGGAATGCTAACAACTCGTTTTCTTCGATTATGTCAGGTGGAATCTTGTTATTCGAAAGGGTCAATCAGCTTTTAGTGTAAGAGTTCAGGATTTTCCAGAACTTCCCTTTTTAATTTTACAAAACATATGCAAAAACTACACATGTTTGGAATGAAATAAGTGTGGATTGGCGAATCATATCACTGTAACTCTCTGCATAAACCTAGAAGACTTCTGTTTTAACTCTCTTCTCTCTTCTCTTAACTCTCAGCACTTCTGTTTTAATTCTCTTTTAGTTAATAAGGTTTCTCAAGATATCATTATAGTTATCATCAATTTCATCACAATAAACAGCCAAACACGTTCATACATTTAAATACAATAATCTCAGACACTGGAAAGAGGAACATGCAACAAAATACAAATTACTTTTCATCCGAAGTTCAAACCGCAAACTCAACCTTTTGGTAATGAAAGCGAACTCTCACAAAACCTACAGCCAGTACCCAGCAGTTCTCAAGTGACCAGTGGATCTTCCTCCAACCGCGGGGCCACAGCGCTCGCTCGCTCCGCGGAGAACCTGGCGTCACCGGAGAAGAAGAAAAAGTGCGAGTTCGGAAGGGGGGGAGGCGGAGACGACGGCGCAGTAACCGCTTCGCGTTTTTCTCGCTCGCGCCCTGGCCGCCGCCGCGGCAGCCACCGCTGTCCGCGCGCGAAGTCGGGCAAAAGACAAACGCAGGTCGTGCTTAATGGTAACAAATGAACGCCACGTCGCGTCGCCTCGGGGGCTGGGGAGGTGCGTCACCTTTCGTCGAGGCGTCTTCGTGGCGGCCACGCCGCCGCCGCAGTGTTTCAACCTTTTCTTTGCGGGGCGGCGTGAGAGTGGAGCCGACTGCTGACGCCTCCGCTCACGTGGCGGCCGCCCTGCCTTTGTCGTCGCTGCTTGACGCTCCGCAGCTAAAGTCAGTGTCTGCTTTACAGTCTGTTTCATCTCTGCCGTTTCTTGTCCGCTTGTAGTTATCACCACTTTAAAACCCTAGTACGCACTGCGGCCTCAGGCTGGTAAAGGCATTCATATTCATAGTTAAAAAATTAATAATTTTTTATTTCTTTCGAATTTAAAAAATAAAATTTGATGAGGTTCTCGTATTCAATTTTGTATGAACAGAATTTGAATGGGAAATCCTAGGCTTCCGCGGCCAGTGATGAAAATGATCTTGGCTGTCCTGGTGACGCCGCGTCGAAGGCTATGTTGCCGACGTTTCGATCACCTTGTCGTGATCTTGAAAGATCAAGACAAGGAAGGACAGCCAAGATTATTGTCTGAATTTGAATGGCTTTAAAAATTTATCGTGATGCCATTTTTTTCGGTTTTGAAAGAAATTTGCCATCTAATATTCTATCAATATAGAATTGTGAAATATTATTTGACTTCAAATTTTTTAACTTCTGGCAAACTGATGTACATGTGCTTTATTAGTAATATTTGAAACTCTTCCTATGGAATGGAATACAAATGTTTCTACTTCAAAAGGAGAAAGAATGCTGTTGCTTCGTGTTTCTAAGCTTGAATGTCCTTAAACCTGGGATGACCATAACGTACATAATTTGTATGGGTTTGCAGTTATTGCCGCCGTATCTACCGCAAACCACACCTCTAACCCACTCCCGAAGTGTCCAGCGCTGCCTGCCGTTCCATTCGCGCAATTGCCACTCGGAATCCTCGTCCTCATTGCCCAACTGAGCTGATCCAATAACATTGTTATTACAGTAATCAACATCATATACATCTGTGACTGTCGACCGCTGTCATCGCCCCAGCTACGTAATATTAGTATTGGTGTTACTAATCTCAGCATTAACTCTGCCTTGACGTGCTACCTCTATTACGTCATTATCGATGGTTTGTTCCTTTTACCCCCAAACGTATTGCCACATTGGTTATAGTGGACTTTGCTTTTGAAGTATTTCTTCATTACCAATATCTTTAACGTTGAAATCCATTTCTGCAGATTCAAACATTCATTGACCTTTCTCATGTAGTTGAAGGCTTCTATTCTACAGTCAGTGTTTCTATTAAAAATTATACTTCATCCATTACCTCTTCATCCATGATTGAATTGCCAGCTGAGATCTTAAAACACTCTTCAGGGCAAAACACTATTTTAAATTTTGTAACTTTGACTCCCTCGAGGCGGGTATAAAGTACTACGGTGTTCTTGTTCAAACGCATCACAATTTGCCATTGGTTCCCCTTCTTCCCGTTCACTGCTGCCTCCGTTTCCGGCGCTCTCAACGCCGTCGCTTCCACGGCCGCGAACCCGCACGGAGACAAAAGAGCACCGCGCCGCGGCCGTAATTGTGACAAATGAAGCTCAGTGCGGCGCCACCGCTGCGCGCGGGTCGCACCTGGAGGAAAGGAGGACGCCGCGCCGGCCGCCCGCCCGCCTGCGGATTATTGCGTATTATTTTATCGAAGAAATATGCGACCCGAGCGCGGGGCCAGAGGCTGGAAGAGCGGGTGGGGGGAGCTAGTTTTTCACACGCACGGGGAGGTGCATACGCGAGTAACAAGTTGGCCAGCGGGCTCTGTTGGGGCTGGTGGAACCTTCATGGCGTGGCGTGAAATATGTGACTGTGCATTAATGTATAGAGATATATGCATATGTGAAATAGGGGATTTTCTTTCGGCCACCGAACTAAACAGAATTCTCTAGAGAGAACTTCGATAAAATGACGGTATGTGTAATCATAGTAAAATATCGAATGAAATTCCGTATTTTAGAATGGATTTAAAATATTAATTAATATTCTCCTCTCTTTGAATAAATTCTTAATGATTCCATCAAAATATTTATACTCTGATTACGCGTTATGGTATGTAAGAAATAATTTTATTATTTTGAAATAATAATATTTCGAAAGATTATCCATTATTGTGTCGCACGGCGTAGTCCCAATAAAAAAATAATAAAGACATCATCTGAAACGACTTCTTTGAATAGAATTGTATTGGTAGTCTATTACTGATAACAGTTGGGGCTAAAGTTCAAATCTAATTTCTGAAATACTCCTAATATCTTGAAACTGTAGTGGTAAAAGGCATATAGTTTATTGAAATTAATCTGCCTGCTTTCGAAAATGCATTAACGTGATATCTTCCTACCAAAGGATAACATTTCAAGAAAAGTTTGGCAAGTCATTTTTTTAAGCTCTGTGAAGAACGATATACAGTTAATATAGTTGTCAAGGGTGCAGATATTATTATTTACGAAAAATTATACACAAGTTCCATAGCTAAGAAACAAAAAGCAAAAAAATCCAAACAACAGAAGCCAACATTTAGAGAAATGTAGTTATTAACTTTTAGAATTTCTTCCAATCTAATTTTGTTAATAATTGGGACAACATATTTGCAATACATGTTTTACTTAGAGCACTATAATGCGTTTTACCAGTGTTTTACTTAAAAATATTTTCGTAATAATAAACGTTTTCGAAGACTCTTAAAGAGTTAATTTTTATCGTAATATTTACCTTATGTTCAATTTTAAAATCGTCTTTCTAATGTGGGCCCAAAATTATTTAGAAATGAAAACAAGTAAATAAAGTTTTTTGTTTGTTTGAGATGTCTGTATGGGTTTCCAATATTCTTCTTCCGTTAATTTTGCAGGGCTGACCTAAATACATTCTAGGCTTTATTGGCGGTTTTCAAGCCATCCTTCTTACTTTTTTCAAGATAAAATCATTATCTTTTACTGTATCTGCAGAGGGCTCATATCTTAATGATCTTATTTGCACCATAAATTGGTCGTACCCAGTCGAGAGCGTCGAAAACAATTTATTTTTGTCACAAGCAAAGACGTTTTACTTTCACTACACAAGAAGTACTTAGTCCCGAATTTGTAGAGAATGTATTAGGCGCCTGAGTTCGTATATTTTAAAAGCTGACATTTCAACGATAAAAAAAATAAATTACCCTAATTCCATACATTGTAATGTCTTTTTCAACACAATAAAGTGGTTAAGATTTTCTGACATAGAGGTAAAATCAGAAAACTGAAAATAAGCACTTAAACAAAATTTGCTATTCAGTTTTGACTAATGATCGACTAAACAGCAATAAATAAGATAACACTAGCCCTCAACTACGCTTGGTCATGAAAGATACTGCTACTTTATTGTATTTCTGATTTTCAGACGTTTCGTTCAAATCTGTAAGCTAGGAGTTTTAGGAACTAAGCCCGGCTAGGAAGTAAGGTTTAGCATTAGAAATTGAGTTCGGTCTTGAGAACTTTCCTGTACTACTTAAAATGAAATGACATCATGATTTAAGTATCACATGAAAGGCTATTGGACTATTATTGTAGCATATATTGTTGCTATTAATTTTTTTATTTGAATAAAGTTATTGAAAACATTTCAAAATCAACATTTTGTATTGAAAAAACGCACCATACATATTTCACAAGAAAAACGAACTGTGATCGATGAAATGTTTGTCATGAAATGTTTTCGTCACGAACGTTAATAAAACGTCGTTTTTAATATAAGAGCGCTGTAAAAATATATAGTGCGCTATATCAAATATTTTGCGAAAGCTCTACTTACGAGATTCCGCGCCCTCATTCAACAAATAATAACGCAGCAGCTTGCAATCTCGTCGCGGAGAGTCGTTTCATGTCGTGAGAAGTCAAACGTGCTGCACCTTAGTTACATCTCGCACAGAGCAAGAAGCGAGTACGGATTTTCCTGAGGAGGACGTGCAGGCGAAATAAATGAAAAGCGCGGGACCCCAGCGGACCAGCCTTCCCTCCCCCTCCCCCTCCCTGCGCCACTCGTACACGCGCGCAGCGGCGCGCGCTGCAAACGCGATGGAAAAGGCGAAGGAGCACGCGGCCGCGGGCGGGGGGGGGGAGGGGCGACGGAACGTAATATCTTTTTCCCGTCACATTCCGAGCGCTCGTCGCCCACGCGGGTGGGGTGGGTGGGGAGGGGAGTGGGGGGGGGGGGGGGGCAGGCGCCGGAAAGACGCGGGAAAGGCGCCAGCGCGGAGACGGAACGAGCGCGAGGGCAGGCGAGGCGAAACGAGGAACGGGTTTCGTGAAGAGGAAGAAAGAATCAGATAGAGATGGCTCAGTGCGTAAACGAAGAAGAGAAGGTAAAGGCGAAAAGAAGAAGTGGAATAAGGAGAAGAAGAAGAAAAGGGAAAGCAGAGGAGCACACAAATTCCATCCGAGTGGGAACAAGAGGAAATGGATCGAACAGGGGACCGAAGTGTATGAAAAATTTGTATAAAGATTGATGCTGGTCGTGTATTTGGGGAAAGATGAACGCCGGTGATGGAATCACACTGAGATCGCCCAACGGGGCATGGGACTGGTGTGTACAAGGTTCGAAGATGATTTCACGGAGATGTATGTGAAGTGGGTGCGAGTACAAGCAAGTGTAGGTTGCAGATCAGATACCTCCGGATGTGTGTCAAGCGAAGATCTGATAAATCAAGACGAACAACAACATATAAGCGAGATAAGGTTCACCGGAAAACAATTTTTGTGAGAAGGCTACGTAGGTGCTGTAAATAAAATACGACCTAAAGGAAAGAGGTGTTGTTGACAAAGGGATTTGTGTCGCGATGAAATCATGTGCAAGAAAAATGACAGAGAGAGAGAGAGGGGAGGACAGAGAAGGAGGAACAGAGAGGGAGAGAGGAACAGACGAGGAACAGAGAGGGACAGAAAAGGTCAGAGAAGGAGGGACTGAGGAGAGACAGAGAGGGAAAGAGAGATAGAGAGAGAGAGAGACAGAGAGAGAGAAAATTTTGAGAATGAGACGTCTTGAAATATTGTGTTAAAGAACTCTGCGGCTTTGAAAGGGCCACAGGAGGAGAGAAGTACGTTGAGACGCAAGTTCTTAGGTGAAGAGGGTAAAAGAACAGCTGATTGATTGAAAGAGAGAGAGTGAAAGAATGAGGAGAGACGGGAGGGACATTAACGGGTTGAAGAGTAGGGCGTCGGCGGGTGAGCCTGGAATCGAAGTGGGGGAGGGAGGGGAGCCGCGGGAAGGGTTGGGGAGGCGACAGGCGTACGACGACGGCATGCAAAGCGGGGCGTCTCCCGTGTTTGCCAAACGCGCAGAAATGTAATAATACCTCCACCACCGCCACCGCCAACGTCGACGACGGCCGACCGGCCCCGCATGCTAGTTCGCGATTTCTGCCGCGAGAGTCGCTGCCGCCGGCGTGCCGTCGTCGGCGTCCACGACGCACCTCTCCGCGATCACAATTTCCAGCAGATTCCAGCGAGTCCCCGCGGAATACTGCGAATCTCTTCCCCACCCCTCCCCATCGCTATCCCTTCCCCTACCCCTACCCGCCCCCTCTCCACCCCGACCTTCCCCTTCTCCTCCGTCGCGAGCTTCCTACGCATCTCTCGGTTTCGAAATGCTCCGAATGCCATCGAATACAAACAAGTAGAAACATTCTTCCTTTATGGTAAAGTTCTAGTGGAACGCGATAAACCGAATCCCAGAGCGAGGTGCTGCGAACACATAAAGAATTTTAGTGGCCGCCATAAAGTCTGTTGCGGGGCGGGACGGCGCTGCTGGCGACCGGCATGGGGGATTCGGTTCCCGGACGCCGTGATCGCGTACTGCTTGCAAAACCACTCCGGAAAGAGCTGCTGTATGGGAAACTGCCGGCGGCTTTTCCCAGGAACCGGCGACGTTGTAATATTCCAAGACTCATTAAATTCTCAAACCGAAAGGATCTAAGAAGATTCAAGAGATAGGAGCAAGTAATTATACAGAGCTCTCCTGATGAAGATGCACTTGACAGTTCTCGCGAACAATCGATTGCGTTTGTTCTCCAAATTCTGGCTGAAAAGCAAGGTGGTTTTGAACGAAAGCAACGAACGATGATCATAAAGTCTCAAATGTTTAAATGTTACAATTCCAAATATGGTGAAAAAATATTAGCATAGTTTTGAGATACTGAAATATTATAGTAGACTCAAAATTCTCTAAGCAGATTTTCAGGAATGTGTTTGTCTTTGAGATTTCTCGTAAATCTCAACCAATAACAAATGGCTGTTTGATTTATATCACTTTATTTGTTGCACATACCTCATTTTCAAAGCACTTTACAAACCATTTCTCCATCATAAATGCATTCCAAATGACATATTCCATTGTTTGTATGTTTAGAAAACTGAATACAAATTAGTACCATGATCAGACTTCCAGCATGAGAGTAGTCCAGCTGAGCATGAGGAGTTTGACACTATTTGTATATAGCTATTATCTTCATCCCAACATTGAAAACAACATTGGTACTATAGTTTCCTAATTTTGTAATATAATAAAATATCACTGTAAAGTATCTACCCGAAAAACATTTAAAAAATTGCATCTTTATACCTCAATTAAAATTAAAAAAACGTGTTTGATACGTGCTCTAAACAGTAAATTGTTTCCCGGTTTAATACGTTTGACAATCGATTAGTTGTTGGATTTGAATGTCACTGCGTCGCTGAGTCAGTCACATAATTATTTTAATCTAGCTGTTTATAAAGTGAGATATAAATCATTTTAATTTCCTAATATCATCAATTCAAAAGTACGCATAGTTCTGTAAATTTGTGATAATCATGTTCTTTTGCATTAAAATTTCTAATGTGGTTCTCTTTTATATCTATGACCAAAAATTTAGACAGGGGTTATAAGTGTAGGTTAAGGTTAGAAATGTCACATCATTTATCGGTGTTGATATATTATAATTCATTGAAAAGACCTCTAAATTCCCATTGCTAAATGCGCGAGGTACACTTGCGGTAAAAAAGCGTGTAGTTAAAAACTGACTTCAAAGTTTCAATGCAATCGTTCTTGAAAAATGCCAAGCCGTTACCTTGGCAACTAATGATTTTCCCGACCCATTTCGTCATTTTTCCAGTCGCTCTCGAGCACTCGGCTCTGGAAGCCATATCCAAGGCCCCAGCCGTTTTTCCGCCAGATGACCGCGGGCGGTAACATTCCTCCCCCTTTCATTCAGGGGACGGAATGGTATTTCTTTTATGAGGCATCTTTATAATGAAAGTTTATTTTTACCCCTAAACCTGGGATCATCGGCACTCGGAGTATCTTGTTTGTCGTCCATTCTGCACCTCAAGTGAATGAAGGATATTTCTCTTTGACTTACCGTTTTATAAAGTTTTACTTTCTCGACTTTCTTTGTAAGAAGAGAAAGTATTGAAATCGTGCGCCGAAAAACGACGATATTTCGTCAGAAAAACTCTTATTGTCGGGCTCTGGAACCAAAAAAGTGAACAAATCTTGTTCCAATATGTAGTAAATTCCTTTCTCTATCACTTTGAGTTGTCAGAATTCCTAATTTTTGGTTCCTTAATACTAACAAATCGATTGTCGGCAAAATGTTTGTGTATGTCTGTTCGTGATCAAACTTGAATTGAATTGAATTGAATTGAATTTGCCTTATTTTACGTGGCGAGGCTCAGGCCATGAGGCCTGCTCTTCCGCCTGACCACGCAAATTCCGCTACGCTCCTTTCACCAACCATGGGAGAAAGAAGGTATTTCTTGGGCGACGAAACAGGCGATGTGAATTTAGCTCAGAGGCGTCTTAGCGCCTACAAACCGGTCAGCCGATTTTCTCCAACATTGATATTCCTCGATTGATATGAACCCTGCGCGATATTGAAATCGATATTTTGATTTTTGTGATTTTTTACATGAACGCACAAAAACATTTTCAAAATTTCCTCAAAAATAGCTTCAAATACTTTATTAAGCTTTTTGCCCTGCCTAGAGAACGCTCAAAAGAATTGCTTGGGTCTCATTTTCGTTGAAATCCCTCATTTTTGGAAAATTAAAAAATTCAATTTTTTTTGTCTGTCTACCATTACAATATTGAAGATAAAGTTTTTTCCTTAATGGTCTTTGTTCTTTAAAGACTGATTATGAAATAAGCTCAAGTAAAATTTTTTGAAAATATGGGTATTTTTCGTGTAATTTTGCGTGAAATATAGGCAATTAAAAAAGATATTAAAAAATTTTTCTCCAAAGCAGCTCATTTTTTAAAATTTTCTTTTCATACACATGAAAGGACGGAAATAAAATGACGCTAGTCCTTTTACCGGCGAATTTTACCATGTACCATTATTTTTAAAAAATCAAGTAGTTTTTGTGTAATTTCTGCTTGATTTTAATGCGAATTGTAAAAAAAAATATTTTCTCATAAACCGCTCCAAATTTTGTCTTCAATTTTTTTACATGGATATAACAAAGAACGCTTAAAAGTATGACTTCTGCCTTATTTTTGTTGAACCCTCTAAATTTTCGAAAATTGAAAATATTGGAATAATGCGATAAATGTGCTGTAGTGGTACCACTATTTTTAATATAAATTTCCTTGAATATTAATTGAATTTTGTTTTTGTTATTATTATTATTATTATTATTATTATTATTATTATTATTATTATTGTAGAAAGATCAACAGGAAGATATTCAACCATTCTAATATTATTATTATTATTATTATTATTATTATTATTATTATTATTATTTTTATCAAATATAATAACTATTTTTAATTTTATTATACATGAGAATTACTTGTAATTCCTAAACGCACATTATAGATTTTCAAGGAGAATTCGTGACATCTAGTTACCTATTATAACATAATTTCAGATGCCGTTTTAGGCTTCTCTACCCAATATATGCCACACAGTCATGTCGTCGAAACAGTTATTATCCTCGGAAACGATTTTTCCTACATTCACCCTTATGCTCGTCCGGTGTTCCTCACTTATGGTGCTGATCTGGGGCCACCACGCAACAAAAGCGAGTGCGGCGCCAAAGCAGGCTCTGGCCGGGCGAACTGCAGAGCGAGCGGACTTGAGGGCGTCATCTGTGCGTCCCATAATTCCTCTCTGTCGTCTTCAGCCCTCCGTTGAATGCGGCATAATTTCCTACGCCCATTAATATGCCGGTCGCGTACGCTCACGACGCATTACTCTTCGCACTCTAACTGATGTAGCGAAAAGTCCGATAAAAGAAGGCGAGAAACAAAATATCTGACGGGCATTACTGGCAAAACTCGCTAATAAATGGCGAAACCGCTGGAACAAATGGACAGCGAGACAAAACACGAGCGCCCGCCGCGTCGTCGCCACCGCGCGCGGGAGTTCGCGTCAGCCGGAGAGGGCTGGAGGAAGTAGGGGCGATTGCTGGGGCCCGAGGTGACAGCTGCTGCTGCCTAATGGAGGCGTACGACACCCCGATCTTAATTTCGCGGCTGGGCGATAGGGAGCGCGCGCGAGGGGAAGGAGGCCGCATGTGGTGGCGGGGAGATCGCTGATGGTGGGGCGGGGCGCTCAGAGAGAACGGGAACGGCGAGGTGGAGGAGACGGTGGAGAAGGCTTGGGAAGTAAGAGGAGAGAGCGAGAAAGAGCGGGTGTGTGGCGGCGCGGGCGATGTCCAGGGGGCGAGGGAGGGACAAAGGCGCGGGCGGGCGGGGCGGGCGGGGCGGGCGGGGCGGGCGGGGCGGGCGGCGAGGGCGATGTGATCAGCGCGAGGTGCGGGGGCGCGCAGTGTTTGACGGCCCAGACGTTCCCTCGTCGCAGTGCGAATCCCGCGGGGCGGAACTCTAAATAGGAGGCGAGCGAGAGCGAGGGAACGTAGATTGGCGGGGCGGCTGGGGAGCCAAAGGCGACAGGCAGGGGACGGGAAGGTCGCAAAGTTTAATTTCTGAGCCTACCAGAACTTCTAATGGAAGGGTAATTGTTCTATTTGATTAGTTGGTGGAGTCCGTTCGAAGGGGACCTTAACCAAAAACACCTAAATTACTTGCCCAAGGATTCATGATGTGTCTTACAGAAATAAAATTGAAATATAGTATCAGTTTTTCAAGAAAATTTAAAATAGACGTCATGTTTTCAACAGTACGATCACTGCATTAAATGGTTCGCTACGAACTTCCTTCTAGCGTTAGAAGTAGCAAATGACGCGGACAAATTACGAGAGTATATCTAAAGTACAACTATAAATCATCTCATATTTTTACTCGTTTTAGATAAAGTATCCTCATAATTACTGTGATGAAAAGCTAGTAGAAATGCAAATTGAGTACCAAAGTTTAGAAATAGTACGGACGCGTAACATGTCAAGAAAATCTATTATCACAGAAAACGTTGTCGCAAGTATGCAGTTAACGTTGCGTGTTTACGACTATGCAAATGTGCTGGTGTTTCCGCTCTAGGAAAGACGAAAGCCAACGTGCAAATTGAGGTTTCACGTTGTGAACATGTGTGTGGGTCTTGCGCGCAGAAACCT
Organism: Teleogryllus occipitalis; assembly: GCA_011170035.1. Classification (NCBI taxonomy): domain Eukaryota; kingdom Metazoa; phylum Arthropoda; class Insecta; order Orthoptera; family Gryllidae; genus Teleogryllus; species Teleogryllus occipitalis. The sequence goes on along the minus strand of BLKR01001517.1, from coordinate 42,842 downwards.
GTGATGTTTTGCTGTCGTGAACGGAAGAACGAATAGGAGAGACATGAACTTATGAACTTGCGTGTGTTGATCGGGAACCGAATCTGTATTGAGATTCTCAATGTGAACTACAATATTCACTTTTGACGACCAAACCTACCATTAGATTTTTGCTCAAGTTCCAAATTGTTTCTTTTTTCACGGTCAGCATAGTAGTCGCATTATCGTGCCTAATTGCACAGGAATACAGATTAATCTGAAGTAATGACATGAAGTTGTGAGAATAGCTACTGCAAGGTTGCAAAATGTCTATTCACTATTAATTCAAGATGTAGGAAAAAATACGTAATTCAATGTTATGTCTCGATCTAATGTAATTTTTTAATCACACTTTATATAATTATTCTGCCTCGCGCTGTAATGCTTCTTTTCCTATGTAATAATGCCGTATAGCATTTTCCCTCGTAACTCAGTTTCAGATGCAAGTGGAATAGGATAGTGTCCTCCTGAGCATTTCATTTGTTTCACAGAAGAAATGTATTTGTGAAATGCTTCGAAAGTATTGAACATAAGTAATACACTGGCTCTTTTAAAATGTATCTTATTTTTAATCAAATAATCGTCATTCAATCTTTTCGTACCAGTTTGAATGAATCGTGTCATGTGAACAAATATTACTTCCGAAGGAAATATAAAAAGCCCAACCCCTCGAAAAAGAACGAAGTACAAAATACTAAATCTATTTTCTTTGTATTTTCAAATATCAGTAACAGTTTCACGGCCAAAAGAATCGATTTCGATACGTTTCAGCATTAAATTCTCCAAAAACTGGGAAATGAGCGTTTCTAGTAACAGAAGTTAAAAATTCATGTGCAACCACATACGAACTTTAAAGGAAAACGAAAAAAATTGACTTGTGCGCTAGTGCAATGACCCTCCAGATGTAAAGGAAAGATAAAAACTTGTTCCCAGCCAAAGACACAGAGTAGTTCTACGGACTCAAACGGCTAGCGTTAACCCGGAACCCGACGCGTTTGGGGGCGCGGCGTGACAGCGGCGGCGGCGGCAGCGACGCGGGGAGCCCAGGGTCCCATCGCAGCGCCGCCCGGTCCCTGGCGTTCTCGAGGGCGCAGCGCTGCGCTGCGCGGAGTGTGGAGGTGGGGTGGGCAGGGCAAGGGGCGGTGCGGGGAAGGGGGGCCGGGAGGGGAAGGGAGGGCCGGGATCGAGTCGGGGCGGGGCGGGGCAAGGCAAGGCAAGGCAAGGCAAGTCATGGCGGGGCGGGGGGCAGGGCGGGGCGGGGCGGGGAGGGGGGGGAGGGATGGGGCGAGGCGGGGCGGGGTGGAGTGTGGCAGAGTGGAGGGGCGGGACGGGGCGGGGCGGAGCGGGGCGGGGCGGGGCGGAGCGGGGCGGGGCGGGGCGGGGCGGGGCGGGCGCGCTAAGTGGGCGAGCGCGCGTCCCTAGGGCAGTGTGCGCCGCCCCGCCCCGCGCCCTAGACTCCCTGTACGCCCCTCTGCTCGGCAGCGCCGCCGCGCGCCGCGTCGGGGCAATCTCGCCGCGGGCGCCCAAATAAATAAGTAAACACATTCTTCGCGCCCCGGATCGCCCGCCCGCCCGCCGCGTCTGCACACACCACGCGCCGCGTGACCCGGCCGCACGCACCTTGGGACGGAAACTACGCCAGACGCGTGCATACCGTATTTTTCTGTGATTTCAATGCAAACATTTTAGCAACAACAAAACACGTTAAAAAAGGAACTCTTGTATGGTTCACGAGCAGTGCGCATTGTGCAGTGTGCAAGATGAAGGGAAGCGCAATGCACTTTTAGTGCTGTTTCATTAATTATTATTATTCCAACTATTCCATTAATTATTATTATTAATAATAATATTTTTAAATTCGAAGTTTTATAGATTTTGCCTTATAAATTAACTGCAATCTGTTATATTCTGTAGCATTGTAAATAAATCTTTCTTTAAATGTAAATGAACAATAAGTGCATATTTTTGTTTAACTTGTTTTAAATATTATTTCAAGCGATAAATTTCGGAATGATACCGAGATAAACTTGAAAGAAAGATTCAGTTTCCAAACTTTTTAAACGTGGATAAAATTGCATTATTTATCGAAACGAATGATATCCGTCAGTCTGTAGTGCCTCGCCGTTGGTTGCAATAAAATATTTCACAAAAAGATAATCTGCCGAAAAACTTGAAATGAACTGTTTTGTCATTGCTATCGTCAATAAACTACAAATCTTTGCAATTAAGAAAACAATATTTAGTCAGTTATAATTAGACCGCCCCACCTCATAATCATCTCATTCCTTATGGCCGGAAAGATGAGCATTCTGAGATTGGAAAATAGATTGCTTCATTTTAATTCGCGTTCCTTGGCTCGCTTCTTTCGCGGCAGATTCTCCATGTCGCCATGCGACCTCAAGGAGCAGCACTGACGCTTATTGCCTCGTGACAGCCACCGATTGATATATTGATTGATTGATTCAGATACGTCAATTGCTCTCAGTAGTGCAGTGTAGGTTTTTACCTCGGGAGTGGACGGTGATCTTCACTCGCTGGACGGCGAGATCCGGCGCCGATCTACACGTCAACTTGCGAGTTTTTTCAAAAACAGGTGTCTTTTACCAGCGAGACACTGCCCCTGCCGGGATAAGCTCTCAGCTCCCGAGTGTAGTACATGTAAGTGTTAGTAAAGTGTGTACACTTGTGGTACATATGAATGTAAGGGAAGAGGATAGCACAAGGAAGAGAAAAGTAATATCATGGGTAGTTCGTGTCCCTTTTCTTAAGGTACTGCCCCGGCATTCGCCTCATATTGAACGGAGAAACAACGAAAAACTATATATTAGAATAGCCGGCGACTAGAATTCTCCTCCAGACAGCGGCTGAATTCGACCTATAGAGAATTCAACTCCGTTTGCAGCTAGTGTTGAAAACCTTGCCACCGTTGGGACTCGAACCCTAGGATCAGAGGCACTGCAGAGACATCAATTGATGCCCTGAGCCACGTAAGCCGGTGATAGTCCCCGAATCCCGCGCAACAAACTCCCGCTACTAAACTTTCCTTCCCTCCCGAAACCACACCGGAGTCTCCACTAGAACTGCCGTGAAACCAACTCGTTCTCGCTGAGGACCTCCCACTCTCCGCGCACCCACCCCCACACCGCCCCAATTTCCCCATGTCTCACGCGTCGACTCTCCTAGAAACACTTCAATCCGCAGGCGAGCTGCATCACTTCATTATTACAATGCGTGTTTTTCTATATCGTATGTAGGAACAGTATGGATAAATAAGAAAAATGAAGAAAGTAAGAATATTGTGAATACGAACGCTGTCTTAATTTTGAAAATTTTAAAATTCTTTTCAGGATTTGTTTTAAATATTGAGTGACTTCTGAAATTTTGTTTTATATTTCATTATATTGTAATTTTAGTGTTATGTTATATTGTGTATTATTATTATTATTATTATTATTATTATTATTATTATTATCGTGACACAGATTACACGTTCTTGTTCCGTATGAGAGAGTTCCCCTGAGAAAGAAATTCCATTAATTTTCTAATATTATGTAGATCAACAATTTAATATTTACTTTTATATGGTAAAAAGTTTATTTAAGTTCTCTATGGTGCTTTTCCGTATTGCACTGTTGTAAAAGTTCTATTTAATTTCAAACTATTTCTGTAACATACATTTTTCACATTATATATTTTATCTGGGAAAGAGTGGGAGCGTTCATTTTCACTCATAGAGATCACTTATCGTTTACATAAATACGATTGATTTGATTGTGTATGAACATTGTTTAAAAAAATTCTCACCCCTCAACTTAATATTAGTATACTTCATGTAACCTAAACTCATACATTCTGCTATAAATATTATTTATTCACTAAGGAAACATGTCAAGTCTCGCGACTTTTACGACTGTAAAATGCTAGTTTATTCTAAAATATTTTCAAAGTGTGATTCATTCAACACAAATTTATAAAAGAAAGGTATGCTTAATTTCAATTTCTTAGTGATTTTAGAACTGGTTTCCAAAGTATCCATTTGTATTTTATTCTAATGCATTTCTGTCTTCCAATAAAAAAACATCGTTCTCCTGACAACTCAGATTTTCGAACAAAATGCGATGTCACTGCGTCGAGAAGCTCCGACCCAGCCATTGCAGCAACCGTTTCCGGCGCCGGCGCCCATGTGCACAGGGGTGTCCTTCAGCCCAAGAAGAAAACCGACCTCTTCCGACCCTTTGCAGATGAAAGGCATTGAAAACAAAATACTACCATTGAACGGTCACTTACTTCAAATCGTATACGAATAAAAAATTAATTTTGATGTCATTTGCACGTAGCGAAAAATTCATTTAAAGTGAATCTTTCTTTGAAGAATGAGATAATCTAAGATCGAGATATTAACTTAATAACCATTCATATTTCTCAGCTGTAATCCTTTCCAAATCTATTAATGGTTATCTTTCCGGAAAATTACAATTGTAGAGTATATGACAATCAACTCAAGATGTGTAGCTTTGATAAACAATATCAAAATTAAATTATTTAGAGTTGAGAAATTAATATGGAATTAAAATTTAGACTTAATGAAAAAAACGATTCGATAGGTTGGAAACATGAATTCCCCTTTTTAGTGGTGAAAAGGAATAAAAATTTCATTGAAGACGTTGTTAAAAACGTATAACATGGAGAAAATTTAAAAAATTAAATGTCAAAATATTGAATGCCATGATTGTGTTTAAGATAGAATGGGGCCAATGTAATTCAAGGATGAATGTAATAAAAAAATGAACTTGAGATCTACGTTTCAGAGATTTTTACTTTTTTTATATGTAGTACGTATATACGGAGTAATATACGTACAATAGAGAAAGTTCTGTATTGCGGCGCGAGAAAACGACGGATTTCCGGCAGAAAAAATTAATTGCTGGGCCCTGGAAACGAGAAAGTGGATAAACCCAGTTGCTAAATTAAGAGAAAAGAATCTTCTAACACGTGGTGTAGCCAGAATCCCTTTTGTGGGTCCTTGATACCGAAAACCCAATTGAAACCAAAACGTTTGTTCGTCCGAGTCTGCCCGTCCATCTGTGAACAATACAGCGCCTAAACCATGAGTAGAATTTTTTCCAAATTGAAGAAACACCTGTCCATTTGGCCCTAGTTGAAGCTTTGAAATTTTGAAAAACATTCTCTAAAACTTGGGGGTACTTTACATGAAGACCCCTAGAATTTTCAAAATTTTCTCAAAAATGACTCCAAATGTTTTCTTTTAAATTCCTTGTAAGAATAGAGTAAAATACGCTTATAAAGGTGGCAAAGGTCCGATTTTCACGGTTAACTCTGAATTTTCGAAAATTGAAAAAGTTTGAATTTTTTGGCGTCTTCCTAAAACTACAAAATGTTACAAAAATGTTTCCTTCAAATGAAAGTTGTTGTCAATAATTATTTCTTTCATTAAGGTCATGTAATTTTTTTGAAAATTTTTGTATTTTTCTCGCAATATGGTGAGCAATATTTGCAATTTTTAAAAAATACAAAAACAAGATTTTCTCAAAAACGGCTCCAAATTTTTTCTTTAAAATGTTGGTCGGGTTAGTGCCCAACCAACCTCATTGCGATGACATAAGTCATATTTGTTAAAAGCCAAAGCAAAGGCGTAAGCCAAAGCCGGCAAAAAAAATAAGTCATATTGCTCTAATCTTTTTTTTTTTTTTTTTTTTTTGTTATTTAAGGTCGCATCAACATCTAAGGTCATTAGCGACCACTATTGCTGTTAACGGTATGGTAACTATGTGGATGAAACGATATGGTGATTGATGATAAGGGGTGAAAGGACGAACACAAATACAACCATGCCCGAGGCGGGACTCGAACCCGCGACCCTTCGGTCCGAGATCACTACGACACTACTGCCTTAGCGATCTCGGCCACCGGGCCGGCATGCTCTAATCTTCTGTTGTTGTTTTTTCAAAAATTACGAAAATGTAATTTTTTGACTTGTATCTCACGACGATAGTATTTACATTAGAAGCAATTTCTTCACGTTATTTTTTTAAGTACATGTGCATTGAATAATGTCATATAAATTTTCTCGAAAACTCAACTGTTTTATGTTAACATGAGCTCAAAGTACCGCATTTTCAGAAACGCTCAAACGCCATTTTCTCAAAAATGGCTCCAAATTTTTTCTTCAAACTTTTGTAATGGATAGCACGAATTGCACTGTTTAATATTATGTAACTTCATTGTGGTGTATTCTTTTGTTTGTTCGTTTTTTCAAAAATTACACAAATGTAATTTTTTCAAACATCTCTCACGCCGTTAATATGCACATTTCCAGCAATTTGTATACATTATTGCAATTGTGAGTGGAAGTGCTTCAAATGACTTTAAATGAAGTTTTCGAAAACTCAATAAATTCCTTTGAAAAAGAGCTTCAAATTTCGCACAGTTACGCTTAATGGCCATTTTCTTAAAAACAGCATATTAGAAATCTTTACTACCAAAAAGTCTGTGTCTTTCTGTAGCACCACTAGATCAATAAGGTGTCCTATTAATATTGTTGAATATTATACTGCATACTCCAAATATTTTTCATTTACATTTATTTTAATCACAGCACAATCACATAAATTGTTCTGATTTTAACTCCAAGTGGTCGATTCATCTACTAAGTTAAACCAAAGCCATACCATTTCTTCTTTTTATTCTCGGCTCTCTTTTGTACAATTAACTCAGCGTTACTGATCAAGTCGCGTACGTAGAAGAAAGGGTGTTACAGACTGTACTGTTTGCCTTTATTTGTTGCGAGGTGTTGTCGTGGAACAAACGCATTCGCTTCACTTCGCTTGTTTTGCGCAGCCCTGCCTTCCCTCTCCCTCGCCTCCCCACGCCCCAGACGCACTGACGCCAAGATCCAGCCTCCGCCCGCGCCCCCTTACTCCCCACGCGTCTCCACGGCCCGACCCACACCGCTCCATAACCCGCCGCTCCGCCCCCCCCGCCCCCCCCCCCCGCCCCGCCCCGCGCTCGGGAAACCGCAAATGGTTGTCGCTGGCCTCCGGCTGCCAACTTTTGCCCTCGGCGCGGGGCGCCGGCGGCGGGCGAGAGCAAGGGCGAGGGCGCGGGCGCGGGCGCGGGCGCGGGCGTGGGCGGCGGTGGCGGCGCCGCAGGGGCGAAGTTGCGTGCGCCGCCGTGGGCCTCCGAGGCGGGAGGCAGAAGACGGATGTGGCGCCCCGAGCCCCCGCAGCCAGCGCCCACCGGCCGCCTCCGCCCGCCCCGCGCGAAGACGCCGGCTTTGCTGCTAGACCTTGCGCGCCGCCCCCGCTCCCTCCACCACAACCTCACCTTTCCCGTCATTTCACAGCTGTCACCTTCGATTGCACTGCCTCATCGTGCTTCCCTTCCAATCAATAATTCACATTGCAGTCCACAATTCTCAACTCACTGTATAGAATTCATTCGTTTCTTTCTCTCTTGCCATGAGTTTTTTTTTTCTTTTGACTCGTTATCTTATTCATCAAACTAGTTACGTGACTATTACCACCTCTCGAATGTCTTAGGGTGCCCCATAGTTTTTGCCAAAAATACTTTGTAAGATGTTACAAAAATTGGCAGTTCTCAGGTTTACGCTACCACTCCTCTGCGTCCTAGTGCCTTTTCTCACAGAGCTCTACCTTCTTTCCGCATCTTTTCCCCCTCCTCTCATCTTGATTCTCCTCGTCTCTCATTCTCCATCCCGTAACTCGTGCGGTTTCGCCTGTTTCCTTTTTTCTCTGACACCTTCTATAGTATCCCGCCTTCCCTCACGTCTCCATCCGGCGCCTACAAGAGCTCCCCCTCCTGTCACACGGCGCTACTTCCATCATCCCCCAAGGCCAGCCCGCGTCTCGGCGACGGTCTGCCACGCGGACATGTCGCGTTTGCTTCCCGCGGCCCCTCCGGCCCCGCCGAGCAGATGCGCTTCCGCCCCGAGGTGAGACCCGTCGCCGGGGTGCGTTCAGATAGCGCGTCACGCGAAGGGAAGACCGCGCCTCCCGCCCCTCGAGGGGACTTGTCGGGCGAGGAGGATCTGCAAGGATTTCCATCAGGGACGCACGACTTCCCTGATTTTCAATTTTTTTTTTCGTTTCATTTTTAATTTTTTTTAAACTCCAGTGTTTATATCAGAGTGCTTGCGGGTTAATCCCTGCCATTTCCATTCCGAGTGCGGCCTTTGGGACTGGGGGCGGGGGGCGTGGCCGCGTGCGTGGGAGGCGCTGATCCTGGAATTCGCACCGAGGAGTCTCGAGTAAATCGGGGATTACCCGCGACCTCTTAGATCTAATGGGGTGCTACTCCCCTGTTCTCAGTTGACGTAAAATATTGCTCTAAGGAGTGTTTAATTTACTCGCGCAGTTACTTAGAGACGTGAGTGAGCTGGTAAATTTCTTCTAATCTCCCTTTAGAAGCATTCAATTTCAAGCCGCGGCTTTGTAATGGTGATAGAATGAGAGAGCGAGAGAGGTACCTAATAGGAAGCTTGGGTTTGCAAATGAGGATCGCATACTAATAAGTAAGATTGTCTGGTGATTTCTAGCAAAAAAGCGTGCAGCATACGTTTACTTTCATAACTCATGCAATATCGTTTGAAGATTTATAGTCGTTCTTTGAAGTCCCTTATCGTATTTAGGAGAGTTTTAATTTTCCTTGACATTGCAACAAGTTTTACAGTGATGCGTCTTAGACGATGAAAAGCGCTACATTGAAAAAGTGCCTTTACAGCGTTCACTTGAATATCGGTCCGTCCCTACAATGAATAATGAAATTTTCAAAACCCATAGATCAACTTTTATTAAATTCTATCGATGTCTATGGGAAGGGAGTCGACTTATCATCTTCCTCCTTCCCGGGGCGGCTATGAAATGTAAAGAGTGAAAGTACACAAACGGCGCTTGTTGGAGGGGCCTCTTCACTTGTCTCTTCGTGGCTCTTCGGCGCTGCTCGACTCATTACCTCGGCAGCGCCTGGCGGCAGAAGCGTTCACGAAATCTCTAAAGGAAACAAAATTAAGACGCTCAAATTCGAAAACAGTGAAGGGCTAAAAGAGGAACAACTGGCGAAGGCGGAAGTCGCCACTTTTCAGCACGTGGGGTCGGCACCATGCAGTTCAGTGCGACTCTTGGACCACTTTCAGCCCCGGAATGAAACTTCTTCGAAAAACCAAACAAGGAGCAAAGTTCGTTACAACGAGGGAAGCAACTTTCCTGGCCCCGAAGAAAGAATAAACGGAACGGCCTCCCATCGAAACGGCTCTCAATTATTTCGAAATATCAATTCGGAAAGTTCCAAAAAGTAATTTGGCCCTGCCCTTGGGGCAGGATTACTTAATTCCGGCGCGAGAGGATGACGCCAGAGGTGCTGGCTAGGCGTGGGAGGGAGTGAAAGAGAAAGAGGAGGGGTAAGAGGAAGGTAGAACGCGACTGGCAATGACCGCCCCGAGGGAGGGCAGGTCCCAGAGAGGAGCAGGGGGTGAGAGGTCCGGAAGGTGCAAAGGGAGGGCGGAAAATTCGCGCTGCGGGCTGGAAGCAGAGTGGGGGGAGGTGCGGTGAAGAGGGGCGGGCGGAGGCGGACTGCAACATGCTCTCCAGAGGTCTCCGCGTATCGATGTCGGCGATGAGAAAGCACGGCGGCCGCGCAGGCAGTGCCGAAGTTGAATTTATAATAGAAGTGGAAGTGCGCATAAGATCCTTCGCAAGGGCTGCTCACTAGCGCAAGTGCAAGAGCGAGGACGGGGAGACGAGTTCGGTTGGTAGGCTTAGCAGGAATGTGAAAATACACAATAGCGGCAACCATGACTTGCGGTTGCAGGGAATATCCTAGAATCCGCATTGAAGTCTAAAGGTAAGTAGATGACCACATTAGATGAGTAAGATAAGCACATTAGACGTATGCATGAAATCAATAAATGGTAAGGAAATAGCAAAAGCATAATTGTGATAGAAGTAAGAAATAAGAAGAGATTTGCAGTACACAATGACAAGTAACAGTATACAGAACAAAAGATAAACTCACAACTAGCTGAAAAAACTAACTTTGAAGTTAAAGAAAGGGGCAACAAACGTAAGAAGAAAACAAATTTTTCAAAAAATAAAAAATCGTACGATCCTTAAGGGATTAACAGAAGGATTAAAAGGTAAGGAAATAAATCATAAAGATATGATTGGTGCAGAAAAATATTGGATGCAATCATCACAGATATCTCATGATAAGAACATTAACAGAATGATATCGCAAACCTGAAAAAAGAGATCATGAAGAAAACTACGTAATACCACGCAACAAGAGAAGTAAGGGCAGCGCCAAAGACCACGAAGGCGAAGAAATGGCCTGCGGCGCAGGGGGGAGGGGAGGGGGCGGCTGTGGGCGGCGGGCAGCGTCGCGCTGCGCTGCGCGGCCTCTGGGAGCCGTTACGAAGGGCGCCTAGTAACCCACATCGCGCTCTTTCTCTCCTCCCTGCTCTCGGAGCCTCTGCCAGGGTCGGGACTCGATACGGCGCCGCGTTGGGACCCGAAACATGGACGCCGCAGAGGGGCCTGGGGTGGCGGACGGAGAGGGGCGGAGCGGGGCCGCGGCAATCGGGGTTGGCGGAGGGGAGGGCAGGGCGCCAGAGCTAGGGGTTGGGGAGGCGGCGGTCAAGGCCAGAGAACGAATGGCCCGAACGGGAATGCGCTGATTCAACGGTGGAGCGTGGCCGACTTCTAAACGCCTCGCGCTCAACTCACGCGGACGAGCTCTTGCCTCGCAATGACTCGAATGTATTCTTACCGCTTCTAGATCTTAGTCCAGACCCACTACAATTGAAAAGATAACGTTTATAAATAAAGTTCGTAAATTAACGAACAAGAAATTGACAATTGTGTTCGGTTCAAAATTATAATAATTAATTTTTAAATAATGTTTAAAGTTTGAAAGCAGGTTGTCTTTATAATTTCAATAAAATAGTTTTAATTCTCTCAAATACTATTTTGAAATGAAAATTCTATTGACTGGTACCATCTTTTTAACACTGGAATTTGCGTTAACTTTGATGCAGGATAAATTCTACATGATTTAACGTACATTTTCTTATAAATGTACTCTGTACAAAAATGTCTACAGGTGATGATTGAACTATTAATAACATTTACATTCTCAACCTTCCTTCGAAGTTTAAAACAAAAAAATGTTACGTTTTCTGAACATGAAGCTACAGAAATAGTTGTGCAAGAAGTGGAATCACATGTGGATGTGTTATGAAGAATACAGGAGGATACCAGGGAGCTGCGAGGAAAACTGTTTGCTGACGCAACCTAGAGACAAAACGAATGATAGTAAAAGAGTTCTTGGCTGACGGTCCACCACCAGAGATGAAGATAGGAGGGTCTAATTAGGAAAATACAAGAAGGAAAAGAAACATTCAAGGTGTGCTAAATTATGAATGTGCAAATCATTGCAAAATGTGATTGAACAAATAAATGAAATGTTTTTGGGAGACGCTAACCAGAAATTATTTGGATAAAGGAATAATAGTCAAATACGAAATATAGACAAAGAAATGGATGAATGACAAGTTGAGGGTTACTGAATAATTACATTTACTTGTATGGTTCTGCCCCACAGCCACACTGCAAAGTGAGTATACGGACGTAGATGAGAGTGAGGTTGGTTACAGATAAGCGAATTAATGTACCAGGTTTCCGGACTGGACAATAGGAAGAGTGTTCTAAGAGAGGAAGAAGGACCTGCTTGAGAAATAGTGTCATCAGACATCACTATCGCTGTCGACAATCATGCACGCAAACGATTAATCGAGCTCACGGCTTCCACGAACAGGTAGTGGGCTGCGTGCATGAACGTTGTAAGGAGGAGATTCAACGCTGATGTTGGGTGTACGTATGAGCCGCGTCGGCAGCTCAAATGAACTTCAACGATATCACGCGGTCAATGGGCGAACCATTTTAAGACATTTTCTCCCAATTTCCACCTAGACCCTGCATCGAGTCAACGCCTTCTACATTTATTTGTCCACACTAAAGTTTAGATGAAATTGAACTAGTTCGTGTATGACATCCTTAATGGCCAAAAAAGCCGAGATAAATTCCTTCGTTCACCGCATGATGTTGAAGTTCAATTGAGCCGATTATCTGCCGACGGTTTTTATATACTTCGATTTAATTATAGTGTCCTTTGACAGTTCATCAACTGTTACGGTGTTATCCAATCGGGAGCTTGAACGTCACTACAGTGACGCCATTGTAGTGCCCTTTAAACTCCCAATTGGATGATGTTGAACTGGATGATGCAGTTGATGAACTGTCAGAGGACACTATTATTAAATCGAAGTATACGTACTACCTTCACCATCCTCCACCTCGGAAGTTGAGTCTCCTTCTTACAAACTGCGTGGATGCGTCGGAGAGAGTCGCGAGCGGGGCCGCGGCGTGGCGACCCAACGACCTACCTACACGCGGGACGCAGAGCGCTGGCGAGGCGGGCGGGCGTGTCGCATGGCACACGCGCGGCCGGAGCGGCGTCACACGAGAAGCCCGCGCAGCCGCCGCCCTTGTGGGACTTCGTAAGACACGGAGGCGGGCCCCGTGGGAAGCCCCGGCGCGCGCCGGGGAACCCCCGGGGGCGGCCGGCCCGCTCAGATTGACGCCGCGGACGCTGCCTGCAACCCGACACGCCGCGCCGGCCCATCTCGGGTGATTGCCCACCGGCCGCTCTGCCGGCACAATCCCCGCCGCAGCCCCTCACTCTTTGATCGCAGTTTAAATGCACGTTGTTTCTAAAAAAATCTGTAAAATATGGTTTTCTACTCCCATTGTATAATTCTGTCATTTGATGGCTTCCACCCGTTGCATAATGATACTCATTACGATACAGATTTCATTATAATACAGGTTCTTGACCAATCACAGAAGTTTACAAACCGAGTATTGACACTTCATGAATCATTGAGAATCGTTCTAGTAAATGCTTCGTTTGATTGTGATCATTAAAATTGCATTTAATATTATATCATACTTGTCAGTTTTAATTTATTTTATTAGTAGTAATTTTTACATGGAATGATATTTAAAATAAATTGGTTCGTAATTTCACTTTGATCCTATTTGACTAGCACTGTCAACTGCAACGAAACGATTCAATGCTAAACTTTTATTTATGAAAGTTACCATAAGTCGTTGAAAAATTACCCTATGACACTCGATATAATGGGTATTAATACACTCGTGTGAAGTTTGCGATTCTGCTCGTTCCTCGCTCGTATGGTTATATCACACTCGTGTATTAGTGCCCATCATCGTTTCATAATGTTCTATTCCACTCTAGCCCGAAGCAATGGAAAAGCAATAGAAAGGCATCAATTGAAATCTGGAGTTTCCGATCTCAGAATATTTTCTCGCCTCTTCCTTAGTGACTCTCAGCTTCCACTAACTACCAACAACTATCACTTCTTCCCATCACGTCTACTCCTACCAACTGCGATCCATCCGCCGCCAACTACCAATTTCCTGCTAATATTTCCCCATGTCCTATTAATTGTAAGTGACATTTAACAAATACCCGAAAAAAATCTCGCTATCAATTTTGAAGCCAGCTCCCAAAAAACAACCTACAACTTAAAAAAATTAATTGTCCCATTACCGACTTTGCTTTGCATTGAATTCCCTCTTCTCCTCATAGCACGTCACACACAGTTTCTAACAGTTTTTGACGTAAAAAAATAAATAAATAAATAAATAAACACACCGCCCGTAAGAGTATCTCTCGCCGTCAAGGCAGGAGGTCACGCATTCTATGACCCTGAAGACTCGCTAGTCCCCGCGACAGCGTGGGTTGGACGTGGCACGGCAGCAGCGCAGAATTCCACTGCGTAGCTGAGGAGTAACACTTCAATTGTTCCAAATAAGTGGCATGGCAAGCGACTCATTAATTATTCTGGAGCGCAACTTGAGTGATGCTCGTAATCAGCAGTTTGTGTCAATATGCAGATCAGAATATACGGCACGCTCATACAGGTTCCGAATAGCCACGTAATATCACATTAAAAGTATTTGGCACGGATATTCCCTGTTTGTGAGTTACTCAGAGTAATATATAGCTTCCGGGACAGTTCCAGGAAGCTTATGAAGGATTATGAGGCATTGCGTAACACGATAAGAAAGAAACTGTAACACGGCCAATCTGCGATCAATTAGCAAAGAATTTGTTGTTAATGCATGCTGCACTGCATATAAGTTGAACGGATGGTTTCCACACACATTTTTATTGTACATTGCGGTGAATTAGCTCAAACACTGTTTATGAGTTCGAGTGATGACTATGGCATGATGTAACACAGAGAATGCTATTAACACTGTCAATTTTACAGTTAGTTGACAGCTGTATGCGCACGGCACATTATGCACTAGCTAAAAATATATCTTACAGGCGCGCTGTACACATTGTGGTAATTGGCATGAGATAAGCAAAAGCATAAGCATAATTGGCATAAGAGAGAACAGCAGCACGCATTCGACTCGTGTGCCGGCACGTGAGAGACTGACTAAAATTCGTTATCGCGGCGTGATGGGGCGAGCGAGCGAGAGAGAGAGAGAGAGAGAGAGAGAGAGAGAGAGAGAGAGAGAGGGAGAGAGGGGGTAATGGTGAATTTAGTCAATTAAAGTTGACTGCAAATCGTTATAATTAAAGGTTTTGACTTATGTTAAAATATAACGTAAGCAAAGAAATATGAAGATATAGCAAATTGAAAACTAGGAATTTTTCAAAACTTATGAAGCTAGTGTATTAAGTTGATTGCATTGGGCAACAGTTCTTTGAAAATAGCCTGACGCACCTGCACGGTAAAGAATAGGTGGGCCACGATTCTGGAAACGCCTGAACAGGCAAGCGCCCGCGGAGATTTACTCAATCTCGTGCAAATCAAGCGTTGCATCTTAAGAATGATTAATACATAGAAGACAGAATACAATACAATTAACACATAATACAATTAGCATTATGATTGTACAATACGTAATTGCTGTCATATGGAAAGTCGTGGATGTTGGAGTATAAATAATGTTTATAAAATAATACATTAAATGTTTAAGCTTGTTTCGACATACCCAAATCTTTGAATATTGAGGTGGATAATAATTATCCACTAATAACAACAATTATTATTGTTCCTGAATGTGATAAATTACTTGCTCCTACAAATTGTGTAGGTATAATCCACGTTTTGTGGGTCCTTGATTCCGAAAATTGGTTTAAGGCAAAATGTCTCTCCGTCTATCGGTCTGGACGTCCGTCCGTCTGTTTATTAACAACACTAGCGCCTATACCCTAAGCAGAATTTTCATCAAATTTTAAAATCCTCTAATAAGTCTGTCTGATGTTGCGAACCTTGAATGTGAGACATATTTTAATTTTGGGGTAATTTATAAGAAGTATGAAGGACATTTTCAAATGTTTCTCAAATATGGCTGCAAATGGTTATGGGAAACTATTTGCTAAGAGGTCTTTAAAAATACCTGGGCAAAAATTAAACGTTTCTTAACCCTCAATTTATAACACAAACACCCCATAAGATCAATGTTCTAATTCGACCTCACTTCCTGAGTTAAGTATATATATTTGAAGAATGTGTTTTAAATTCATTTTTAATATTTACTCACGAGATACATTTTAATTCATTTTAATATTAATTTACACTTTGGAATTATTAACACAATAGTTATTACACATGATGAGAACGTTCATTTTTTCATCAACTTTCCCTCCCATTTGATTTGTCGCAATAGATGGACCCTCCAAAGCCTTTTTTAATGGCTCCTAAAAGAAGCGTATTGATGTGCCCTACTACTGTGATATTTTTCTGCAAGTAATCCTACTTTCCTGCCTTTTATAAAGAGACATAAACATAAAGCAAATCCCGCTCTTTTGCGATCTGCTTTAAGCGTACGTACTTTCTGAAAAAATGTCTAAAATCTGTTTCTAATCTAGCCTGGAGCGATGCAAATGTAGACGCAAGAACTAAGACTTCAAATGAAACCTGGATTTTCCAACTCGCACTAGATGATACAAGCTTATAAAGAGCTTAATGCAGCAGACATGCCCCAAAGAACTGCACGTGAAGCTCCCGAGGTAGAAATGTTCTGATATCATTTCCTTTCTGTGGTCTAATCCCCAGTGACGCTCTTCTTTTTTACTCCGCCGCGCGAAGCCTTTGAAAGCATAGTCCCTAGCAATTCCCACGCCCTCGCTGGCTCTGCTCTCCGAGAACAAATAGCATGGTCTCTTTGTCCGGGACAGTTCCAGGAAATGTATTTGGTATGTCTGCGCTTTTATGGCAACGCACGAATACTTCTATTTATGACGCAGACAATATTATTCGCAGATCTCATTGTTACTCTATTTTATTCAGAAATGTCTCATGATTCAGTTCAACGGAAACTACTCAAACAATGCGTGCCGAACATTTACAGGATTTGATAGAATTTCTGTTGCCTACGGCCCTCAGTGCTCAACACTTCATTCATCGGATCACATCAATTTATCACCATCATTGTGTTAACTGACCTGTGATGCGCTATTTCAATAATTTGAAATTATTCAGGTTACAGTCAAGTTTAATTTAATTTTATGTTCATTAATATGAGCTATGATCGCATCAAATTATAAATGAAAAAAATATGTTGCAATGCGATCATTGGAGATCTTTGTTGGGATCATATTAAATGTAAACAAGTAATTTTTGACGAAATAAAAGCCGACAGATCTGCATGCCTTATTATATTGTTTTCTTTTCCATCAAAGGGAATAATTTTTTCTGGGTGAATGTTAAAGAGACAACTTACAAAAGCAATTATTTTTTCTCGTTAGGTGTCTTGTAGAATTGGTTTTTAAAAGGCGATGTGAAGCGCGACTAAGTGGCGATATTAGAGGCATTTAAACTGTGGTAGTTTGATTCATACTTAAAAAAATCTATTTTTTTCTCATAAAAATATGACCTACAACGTAGAACACTGATTAATGAGAAGTCAACAACAATCACCATTTTACTTAAATTTAGATGAATATTATTTTTATTAATTGCACTTATTTTAAAGAATTCACTTGTCTTTGGTTGCTTATTATTTAAGGGATGCATCTAACTTTTTAAACATTTTCATTCTGGTTTCCGTCGGCACATTCAGAGACAGGCAAAAGTTTGTTCGAGCTGCATGTGGCCAAGGTGACGATGTGGTGCTTTTGTGTG
Source organism: Teleogryllus occipitalis (assembly GCA_011170035.1). NCBI lineage: Eukaryota > Metazoa > Arthropoda > Insecta > Orthoptera > Gryllidae > Teleogryllus > Teleogryllus occipitalis. The sequence continues at coordinate 25,558 of BLKR01001517.1, read as the reverse complement.
CGCAGAGAACGAAGAAGCGGTGGTGCAGGGCGTGGTGACGGGGGACGGGCTGTTCGACGGCTCCGTCACCACCAACGTGGAGGAGCTGTTCATCGAGCCCGCCAAGCGCTACCTGCGTCGCCCGCCCGCCGGCCTCCACACGGTGCTCTACTCTGCCGGCGACGTCCGCCCGCCGCCATCGCTGCAGGTCAGTCTCCATCCAGTCACCACTTGCTGCAAAAGAGGCTAAGCCAGGGAGGGAGTTCTATGCGCGCTCGTTTTCTTGATCCGCCAGCTCCCTAGTTCTGGCTTAGCTCGACACAGCACGGCCCGGTAGAAAATATGAACTCCACTTAGAACGTCACAGTTCGGTTTGCAGTGCTGCCCACTTTGTCCTTTATAATGCGGACTTTTCACTTTTTGCGCTCTCTTTCTAACGGCCTGTGCGTAGGGTGCTCCTTCTTGTTACTCAATAACTATTTCTTCAGAATTTCATAAAAATTTTGCTTTGATTCTCATTGTTCTGTAGTCCAAGACGCGCTATTACGCTGAGTTTCCTGTCCATAAAGTTGACAGCATTGCCCTGCTGTGACGTAGACAGAATCCGTCTCTCCCCGCACCCCCCGCTGTACAGTATCAAGAAAAAGTGCGCGCTTAGTACAGAAGTTTTTTGGTTTTTTTGTCTATCATTCTCTAAGTTTTGTGGAGAGCTGAAGTAGAATATCAACTTTGCCACCTCGTAAGTGATTTGTAATCTGAGAACTGAAAAATGGCAATTTTTATAGTTTTAGCTTATAACTTGAAAACTATGCACTTTTATAAAAGATGATGACTCATGAAGTTGTTTTATTAAAGATGTTTTGATAGAAAAGCAAAAGTAAAATGACCAGGAATTAGGTTTCTTACGTATTTTTATCAGATGGTTTAGGCGTTACAGCACATTCAACCTATACTTTTTATAGATTTTGGCGTATGACTTCTACTTTTAGAAAAAATGTCGCTACAGAAAACAAAATACATATTTTTTTTATTTTTTTATCGTGTATGCTTAAGTTCAAACGTTCATAAACGTTTGCATTGGAGACAGTTTGTTCTGCAGCAGGCGTATGGATTCAGTCTCACCAAAGAAGCGATAAACACAGTCCGAATGGTCTCGAGCTCCGTTATTGAAACAACACTACTGTAGTACATATTGACGACTTGTCATACGTGTGGACGAACCGCCCACAATCCTCTGTTGACTATTTGTAGGGTCGTACTGAAATTCAAGAATATATATACATCTGTAATGTGTAATGTTATCTATTTAAATAATGATTTTTACTTGTTAGCTTGCGTACTAATATTTCCTATTTTACTAATGTCGGTTATCTTTCTTAGGGGGTATATAATGCTTCCTCTGATATAGTGATTTCTGATATAGAAAACTAGTGTTTTATTAATGAAAGATGTGGAACATTTTACTTGTAATTTTAAACTTTCTGAGAATTTAGCATCTGCCGCAAGAATTCTTGTTGTTATAGAAAATATATTTTATGAAAACACTCTCGGTAGTCCCTTGATGATCTTCACTTCAGATTATATTCAATTGTATTGAGTTATATTCAATCTTGTAAAGCGCTCGCTTCGCTGTAAAACAAAATAAAAGTATTTAAAAAACTTCAGGTGAAATAATACTTTTTAGCTAACAATAACGATCAACCATCACTTAGCGGTTTTCTAGTTTATGAATGCTGCAAGACGCCATCGCAAATCAGAACTAATAATTTCTGATTGGACTTGGATTTTTCCTCATTGAATGTACATTACAAATATATATTTACATTTTATTTCATTATTCTCACGAGTTCTCCTATCGAAAGCAGGGAATCGCTGTGAGTTCATTTCATCCTTTCATTCTCACAACCCCCATCCATTACAATTTCGGCGAATGTTCTGCGAATCGTCCTTGGCAATTTGAGCGACACAAATTCACGGGAGCGCCCCTCGCCTCCTGGCCCTGGCAGCCCCTAACCGCAGCGACGTGCGGCCTAGGACTCGGCGCGACGCCCCCTACACTTGCTCGCCCGCGCTTTTCCGCTCGTAACGGGGGAATGCGCGCCCTCGTGATTCCACGTCAATTCTATTTTCGTCGCTCGCCTCTCCCGCCGCCCCTCTGGAGTGCGACCGGTAACTGGATGTCTCTTTGGATTCGGCCGAGGGGCGCGCGCGGCGCTGCCGCCCCCACGCGCCTCCAGTGGCGGCGCACGGGGCTCAAACGCACGCCTGACCTCCGTGTGGCACGCTCGCACTGCTCGCCTTCCTCCTCTGAGAACCTCGGTTCGAATCCAGCGCCGTGTATTGATTGGCTTCCAGACACGTCAACGGCTACGGTCATTAGTCTCGTTAGTGTAGTGAATGCGTTTTTGAGGGAGGCGACGGGGCTCCTTTCCTAATGGATGGTGAGATCCGGCGTTAACCTACACGTCGGCTTGCGGGAGAATTTCCCCCTCCAGGTATCTGCCCCTAGAGGGGCTCCCCTCCCATCCGGGACCTAATCTCCTCACTGATCTTCCGACATGTGTCGTGGTGTAGCATGGAAGTGGAGAGGAGAGGACAAGGAAGAAAATATCGCGCGCGATTCGTAGCCCGTATGTTATATTTCTCCAGCATTTGCATGGTATTGATTGGAGAAATCACGTAAACACGCCGATCAAAGTAGCTAGCTGCTATAATTCTTCTCCAGAGAGCGGCGCGAAAATCCGCCATCGTCGGGACTCGAACCCTAGGACTTCCCTGTTAGATTCGCTACAGAGACAAGAGCGATGCTAATCTCAACCTGTCCGTGCACGTGTCTTCATGGTGCACAGGCGGATTCGCGGCAGGTTTTTTAGGGGCTCTTCTATTTCCCCTTCGTCTCAAGCTCATTGTCGCTGAGGTCGATTACTCCTGTCATATTTTTCATAATATCAAAGGCACTCATTCATCAATAGCATTCATTTACTCCACGTGTAAGGCTTTTAAAATTGTAAATATAATAAAGACATATATGTGGTGTTATAACAGCCGACAATGTCTGTCTTCTACGAAACTGTCATTTCTGCAATCCGGGAAACGTTTTCATCGGAATGCCTACATCGTAGAGAATTTCAAAATACTGAAAGATATTCGCTGCTGTGTTTTGAAATGTTCAAGAACGCATATTGCCTCATTTTTACATATTTTGCCTTTCTAGTTACACTATCACATCATGTACTGATTCGCCTTTTAATTGGGGACTCGTCGTTTCCCAAAGTGTTCCAGTTTCAGATATTTTAAAGCCGTTGTACGTTTTTTTTCAAATTTGTTAAACCATCTCATTTTCTATGAAATACTTATGTAGACTACTTGTACATGTTTTTGTGTATAAATTGTTCATTATTTCTGTCGTAAATACAATATTAGTTACGTAGTTGTTATGATAAGTACAATACTGCATAAACTTTCTTCTCTTTTCGATTACACTCTCAATCTCATTTCGTTTTTCCAAAACTAACTCATTTGAATAAATTCTCTGATTTTTTTTATCTTCAAATTAGTATACCTGGATAATTAATATTCGCACCACTCTTCCTTAATTACCTATGCATATTAAAATTGAATTTTCGTGTTAATCAGGAGAAGCGGTGAAAAGCAACTCCCCTCATTCAAAATAAAGCAGGTGGCCCCGCCCTCGCCCCGCCGGGATTTCCACGGGCGCCGCGCCGCGCCGCGCCCGCGGGGCAAGTCAATCCCAGCGCAGGAGGCCGCTGGGGCCGGCCCCTGACCTGCTCGTTGCGGGGAACGACCGCCTTATCCGCGACCTTTTCGCCCCGCCCCCCTGCCACTCCCCGCTCGCGCCGTTAGTGCGAAAGCGAAAGAGGAGGCAATGCGCTGAACATGTCGGCGCGATGTGGTCGGCGTTGAACGAGCAACCAAGGAGGAAAAGAAAAGTGAAGTTGGAGATGACGCGGGTACAAAGAAAAGAGTTAATAAGAGGAGCTGGAGGAGGCGGGAAAGAATGACAAGTAGAACGAGATACTTACGTGAAACGGAAAAATATTCTAGAAAGAAGCAAAATAAGGGAGAGAAAAAAGGAAAAATAGAAAAAGAAATTCGGATTGCGCGAACGTGGTATGACAATTATACAAACGCCAGGGAAGTCGGATGTGAAAACAGCTTAAAAATATAGAAAAGAAATGTGTGGAGGTCATAGAGTTCTAGTACAGATAAACAGAAAGAAAATAATCCAAAGAGAACAGTTGAAAGTTCCCAAGTACGTTGTGGCACAAACACGAGTTTACGAGTTCAAGTTATTGTGTGGATGTCGGAGGAAGATTAAAAGGTTCATGAGCCATTTAAAGGGTTGTAAAGATGGGAATCTGGTGGTTCCAGAAAATCAGAAAGAACCAATAGCGGAGAGGCAGGCAGGGAGGATATCGGCTAAAAGAGTGCGACAGACTGGAGCGGGAGACGGACGCCCAAGTGGCTGCGCGACGCGGCGCGAGGCCGCCAGAGAGCGCGTCGAGCGGGGGCGCTGGGAGCCGCGCGGAGGCCCTCCGCGGAGGCAGCGGTCGCCGCGCCGCGCCGCGCCACGCCACGCCCCCTGGGACGGGTCGGGTCGCGCTCTCGCCGGCGACTCCGCGATCCGGGAGACGGCCCTCCCTCCCGCCCCCTCAGCGCCTGCCCACGCACACTCACACCGCGCACAACGCGAGGGACGGGGCGGGCAACTATACGCTGGGGAAGCGGAACCCACGGATCCAAGCCCAATAAAGTGCACGGTGGCAGTCATCGACGATAAACGTCATAAAAACGCTTTTAGGCGTGAAAGGAAAAATGTGTTCGTTGATAAGCGGAGTCGTATTGAGCCTATATGAGTGAGGGAAACATGTTTCTGAAATTCATATTCATATCGTTAATATTTTTGTAAATGATATTATCCAAGAAGACCCAAAAGGTGAATATAATTTTAATTTTACCCAAAATTCAATTTCTGAGAGAATGAAATGTGATAGAAAGCATGCGACATTCAACGTGACAAATATCCTAGAAGTGGGTTTATAATTGTTTATATTTACCCAAAGACAATAAAATAGTTGTAGAAAATGATTTATATTTGCAAAAAGCAGACATTTTTGTTAAAAAATTATTGCATTATTAATAAGTAAAACACGTACACAACAGTTAAAGGCAAAAGTAAGCATATTATTTTTTCGTTCATTAGCACATACAAATATGGTATTCATATCTGGAAATAGCCTCCTTGCATGAAGAGTCGACTGTTTCACTACGAATATGTCACAATATAGTTTTTTGTGCGTTTCAAAAGGGTGATATCAGTATCTTAAGTTATAGCATCAGTGTATCTGTAATAACCTGTCACGGTCTGTCACACACATCTGGATTTCGAAGAATTGATGTCTCGCCCTTCTTTCCGTCGCCCCGAAGAGTCGCAAATATCGGGAAAATCTACAACTGCCGCCGAAGCAGGTGATGCGCCACCCCATGAATCACTCCCTTGACGGACAGCTGGACGCGCGAGAATCGATCGCAGCGTCCCTCCGACCCGCGACAGGAGCGGTTAAAAGGGCTTCGGAGCCCGAAAGTCGCCACTTCCATTCAATATAGCGCGCCACCGCCCCGGGAGGGGGCGTGTTCGCAAGCTCCATTCGCTCCCCTCGCGCTTTGTCCTGCCGCTTTTCTTTAGCGCCCCGCCCCCTCATTTCCCCTTCTTTTACTTGTCCCCTCAAATTCACGTGCGTCGCTTCTATTCACTTCTACACTCTTCAGCTGATGAGTCGCTACTTCCTGGTATCATTTCACTCATTACCTATTGTATATAAATGTGAGTTTAGAAATGTGCTGGGAGAAACTTGAGCCCCTCTGTAGCATTGTGTGTGCGTTGAGAAAATGTGCGAAAGGGAGAAGTTCAACTGCTATTCATGAAGATGCCCTCTTTAGTTTTGCTTTAAGACATTTATGACAAAATCTTAATACAATCTCGTTTGGCTCCAGGGAAAGCGGGAAGTAATATTATTACGAGCGGGTATTTTTTTAGACTTTCAAGAGAATATACTCAAAAGAGTCAAGAAGTAATTTACATTTCAAGGAAGAATATATTCTTTTAGTTTTCTTTTGAAATCTTCCTATTATTTTAATTATTATTGGCATTTTTATTTCCAAATGTAATGTTAAAATGAATTCGAACATTAAACCTTTGAATCATTATACTTGATACTTTCTTCACACTCTCACGACTATTCGACTGGTAAATAGTGCAACCACAGTGAAATCTACCTAGCTGATAAAATTCGGAGATCTTTGAAAATATCAGAGAAATAATTTCGCAACCCTTGCTTCTCTGCAAATTATCTTGTTTGAAAGCTCTGTAATCATATCTCAATAAGTGCTAAAAAGGCACTACCTTTTATTTTTAATGTCTGTTCTTGAAGGCATGACTACGTACAATGATCCAATAGATGATACTGCGTCATCTAAGGAAACGCACTCTCACCCTTGACAAAACGTTCGTCTTGTCGAGTGCGAGCCAACCGTGCAGACTCCGAGAGAGCGAGCGGTAGGCCTGGGGCCGACTCCGCCCGCTGCCGAACGTATTATCCAGCCCGCGCGGATAACACCGGCTCTTTCCGCACCTTTTCAGAGCGTCCGCCCCTCGCTGGCTCGCCAATTCCAGCCCTCTCGGCCTCCCTCCTCCACCCCCGCCCCGCCCACTGCTTTTCATCAGCCCCTCCGCCACTGTCCCCTTTCAAGTCTCCCCTGCCACGCAGGCCGCCCCCACTCCACCCGCCCCCGAGCTCCCTCATTCAGACCCCACCGCCGCGCCGCGGCCTCCCCGCTCGCTCCCGCCTCCGCTCCGCCTTCTCTACCTCTCTACCTGAACCAATGTGCGTCGTCCATCTCTTGCTCCGCCCCCATTGTCCCTGATGTCCAATCTGTCGATCGCCCTAGTCCAATATTCCCCCGGGTAATTTAGGTCATAAGCTGGTAAAAAAATTGATGTCTGACTTTGAATCCTGCGGGTACATTGTCCTTAATAAAAGTTGTAGTACTAATCTTGGGGGTAAGTATTTTTGTGCTAAATTATAAGTAAAAAAATTGAGTTTTTGTTGTAAAATACACATTATATTAAATGGTATATTCCGTCATTCAAGTGTGACAGAATTGCGAGTGGTTTACAAATAATGTCCTCGACAATTATCTAGAGCATTGGCTCTAAAAAATATGCCCAAATAATGTTTGAAAATCATTGAATTGTGTGTGAAATGTAGATAGTGCCATTCTAACCTCCTCCGCATTCACAATTTCAAGAAAATGCTTTAAAAATGTGAAGAACTATATATGATTTCTAATTTAGTTTCGATGTCTATAAAACTTCTGTGAATTGGCACAAAGGCTTGAAATAAGGATCACACGAGACCTGTTGTTAGGTTCATAATAATCGTCGTAGGCACCACTAAAAAATAACCAGCTTGATGAAATAAAGGAGGAAACTGGAAGCAAATCTAAGGAACGGAACAATGTTGTTAAATATTCTTATAATTCGAAAAAATCACGCAAGGCAGGACAAGTATTTCCGTGATTATGAAAATAAAACAACTGGATCCAATTATGTTGCCCTTTCGTCAAGAATTGAAGTTCATCGAGAGGTAAGCCCTTGTGGTTGCCTTAATGCGCACCCTCCACAAAGCACTAATTAAATTCTTTTCCTTTATTGATATTCAAGGAAACCAATTTCTAGCGTAATTACCTTGTAATAAGGCGTAGGATGAATTTACAAATTCTTCCGCTTGACTTCGTTTCACTGGATATTTTTCACCCTTCGCCGACGTTAGTATTAGGTTATTATCCCTACTTTTTTGTTTCATCCTATTTCATTCATTTTCTTCGAATGTGTCTTGTTTACTCGTTGTTGACTTTCAACCGGTTACGCGCGTGTCGGTATCCATGTGCTTTGGTCATGTCCTCAATCACTTGGGACAGAGCTTAATATACCGCTGCCATTTACGTTATTGAATTCACCTTCGTTTTCAAAATTACTCTGTTCATTTTCTAGCTACTCCATCTCGTTTCCCATTTCCAATCTCTAACTCTGGTTTTAAACTACATCACTCATCAGCAATACCATTCCTACATTCATATTTTTCCCATGAAAATATCCACCTCTCCCTTATCTTGAAATATTTTATTTTCTTTGATGACATCACTGAACCCTTTTGCAAATTTATTTGCCTTCTTTCATTATAGATTAATGAATTCCGATCTTTTATCTATTAGTTGTTTTGGAATAGACAGCAATCTACAGCTACTTGAGATTTGTTTTTCACACTTTATATATAATTATAATATTTATTTCCATTAAAAACATTTGCAATATAATTCCTTCATATCCTCCTAACAATTATTTTCACTTGACTTCCATTACCATCTCCACCAATAACTTAGCATATCTCTCACCAACAATTCACATTTGACGTGTACGCAATCTCTTCGTTTTATTCCCCCTCTCTCCACGTTCCCCGTCCCTTTCAAACTGCATCCCATCACTCCAACAATAGCCCTTTCCTATCTCCGATTCGCACTCTTCCGCCGCTCCCCTTTGCCCTGGAGCGGCCGCGCGCGCCCTTTTCCCTCGCGCGCCCTCCTCGTGTTCATGCGCCAAGGTAATTAGGCTTCGCGGGCGGACCTTTGGGCGGGGCCGCCCCGGGTTTTACTAATTTTCTTGCGCCCGATTACGTCGCCTGAAATAGGCAGCGATTGCGGTGCGCGCACGGTCAGAGACCGCCCGCCCGCCCGCCCGCCCGCCCGCCCGCCCGCCCGCCCGCCCGCCCGCCGCCGGCCGGCGCAGCGCTGTTTCCGCCCTTCAAACACATCAAAAAGCAATCGGATCTCTTTCAAGGGAATTAATCCTTTTCTCGCTGGGTCGATGAGCCAAATGATCCGCGTGATTCGCTAAGTGCTCGGTTGAGTGCGCTCGCGCCGCGCTCGCGCGCTGCGCGATTTCACGTGTGTTACTTTCGGTGCGTGGTTTGTAATTTCTTGAAATGAGACGACGGATTGGGTGATCATGGAAATATGTGACAATGTGTAATGCAAAAAATGAAATATTGGAGAGCGTTGTTTGCAATTGTGGACCCGTGGTTTTTGGACACAGAACGCTTCCTCTCTCCAACCTGTTTCCATTAAATTAAAACTAGAGAATGACTAATTAACTACACGTCTCCAGAAGACTCGTACATTGGTGCAACAAGAGATACATTATCATTCAATTTAACTACCTTAAAAGATAAAGCGCTGAATATTTAGTTTTTCATTATTTCTTATACAATTTGTTGCCAATAATGTGTATTCGTATTTCATTAATACCTGGGTGTTTCGTTAACTTCATGTTAACTATTTCCTTCGTGATTAACTAATATTAAATAGAACAGCATAATTGAACAATTGATATAATTGATACAACAATCATCTGTAAGAATTTCCTGTACGACTAACCATTCCCTGTTTCATAAGTTATACCTTTACTCTTACCGACAGGTGGCTCAGGACATCAATTGATGTCACTGCAGTACCTTTGACCGAAGGTCGTAGGGTTCGTGTCCCAATGCGTCGGGACGGTGCCAGGATTATCGAGAGTAGCTGAATAGCTTGGTCGCATACAGCCGCTGCCTGAAAAAGAATTCTGATCGGTAGTTATCCGTGGTATCTCCGATCAATACCAGTTAGATGCTGGGTCAGTACTCTAACAAACGAGCCACAGACCGCGCGTAGTCTTTCCTTTCTCTTCCTTTTTTCTATTCTCACTCGTTACTTACACACAAACTTACGTGCACCACACTACTACATGTTGGGAGACCAGTTAGGACATTAGAGCGTGACCTGGCTGGGGGAGTGCCTTGTGGGAGATACCTGGTTGAGAAAACCCTGCAAGCCGAAGTGTAATTCGACGCCGGATCTCGCTATACAGCTAGCGAAGAGCACCGCCACCTCTAGTGAATATGAAATACACTACACTTACGAGACTAATGACCCTAGCAGGTCACGCGCACGACTACAACAATCAATCAACCTTTCCTACTGCTTCACATAGTTTATATAGTGCTTTGCAAAAATCAAACTGCATGCTTTATATAGTAAATAGTTCTTTTTTACCAAAAAAATCCATGGTATTTTTAGTGTTTGTAAGTTCGCAAATGACGGAACTTAACGTCCAATATTATGATCATATTCAAGAAAAATATGCTAGAGAAGTAGATATTGCGTAACTTCAAAAGTTTTGTTATCGCAACTATATATTTTGTGTATTTGAGTTCCGAAACTCAACATTTCTACCAAGCGACAGTTCCAACACGAAATTTCCTATGGCGTCTTTCAGTTCACCTCGGTTCAATGACCAATTTCCACTAATCAACTCGATCATGAATCGTAGCCGGCTGCTCGAGAACGCACCCTGAAGTACACGCACCCCCGTCCCGTCCCCCTCCGTGTGTGTCCATCAGCGCATGCAGCTTAGCAGATGGGGCGTGAACGGGCTTGGCGACCGGTCGCAACAGTTGAGCCCCGGAGACAACAGGCGGCGCGTACATTATTTCCGCTCGGCCGTCCGTCTCGCATTGACAGGTGGATCCCCGATCCCTTCCGCGCCACGCTCCGAAGGGCGCGCGTCCTCAGGGAGCCGTGGGCGGTGCGGGCGGTGCGGGCGATGCGGGCGGTGGGCGGTGGCGGCGAGCGCCGCGGGATAAGCCCGCCCGCACGGCAGGGGCCGCCCGCTAATGCCCGCCGCGGGCAGCAGCCGGCTCTCCACGCCACGCCCACTCGTGTGAGCGTCTCCGCCCGGGGGGTGGGGTGAGGCTAGGCGGGATGAGGACGATAACGGGAGGAGACGGAACACTAATATAGTTAGATATCTAAGAGAAAAACAGAAAGGAGAGGGAAGTGCGAAATAGGATGGAGAAATTACAAAAGGGAATGGGTGGTTGGACATATTATCATTAAGAAAAAGAACTTTTGTTAGAAACATTTGTCGTACATCTAGAAATGCCTTAAATATAATTTTCAATTATTTATTGAAAATACGTATGCTTATGATTTCATCTAATTGTATTATCGTATTTTGACTAATAATATGTTAAGGTAGCTGTCTACGTGAAAAATAAAAATTAAGAATTTTGTTTCTATTTTGATTTCCCGTCTACATTTAATTTCTTTATGCTTTTAGAGATCAATCATTTTTTAAAGTAAATTCTCTTTTTGTTTATAAAAATTGGCCAAAATGTAGGTTTTTACTTCAGACATCATAACTCCACTACACATTGTTATATTTTGATAATTGTTTTTTTTTTAATTAATTGCGATTGTTTATTCGAGTGAATGGAATGAACTAGAATGGTAAAGAAACTGTAAAAACTTAAAAGTGAGGATTTGATTATTTGTGAAAAATTATTGTTTATAAATTTATTCTGAACATTTCAGTTCATGTAACTGAAACGTTCAGTGACGTATTAACTATTCTAGTTCACTCACTAAAGCAAATCATGGGTTACACGCTGAAAAATAATTATATTATTACATTATTTAGTTTATGATTTACGATGTTTTACATGCATCAAAGTGTTGAAAATTCTGAATTCGGGAAAATGCATATGAAGTTACTCACTTACAGCTATACAGTTGACACTCGCTCCGAAAAAAAAAATTACTCAAAAACTAAGAAACGTAGCTAGAAACGGTTTGAAGCATTTAAAAGAGAATAAAAAGAGACCCACAACCCAATAAAAATTGAAAAACGCAAAATTTCATTATTTCTATCATTTTGAGGAGGAAACTACCTTAAATTTATGAAAAATAGATCTGAAAATCATCAAATTAGCAAATGGAATAGCTGTTCCTGATGGTCTTCGTACGCCACACCACATATTGCTTATAGTACTTATTGCGAACAATACTATTTGTCATTGTGGTTAATTCTCTGCACCCAATACCGTTTCGTGCCAATGTCATATCTGAAAGTAATATACTAGATGTTGGTGTTAGGTCTGTACTTGAATCTTCTCTAAAATTTCACTCTAACCTGTCAATATTTTATCTACAATAAATTCCGAAGTCTTTAATATTTCATTTTCTTTTACTGCCTTCTTTAAGACTTTCTTAATCCCTTCAGTTCAATTTATCCTAAACCAATTTTCTTCTTTCCTTACTACATCAGACACAGTTGTTTTTTTTTTTTTTTTTTTTTTTGGCACATTATAGACCTCTCAAATAAAGGCGTCATTTGGAGATTGCGTTTTTGACTTAAAATTAGAATTTCAAAAAATAAGATGCAATCATTTTCTAGTAGTGAAAAAATACTGAATTAAATAAGCACCTTTTCCCCTTATTGAAACAGACACATACATGCTACTTGGAGAATAACCAAGTCTCTTGATGACGGGAATATATCTGTGACATAAGTAGATGACAACACCTCGATCTACATTTTCTTAAAAGAACTTTGCAGGGGTCCATTCTGTGCTATTCCTCTCTTGCTCCTTGGCGTGCTTCAACCCTCACTTCCCATGTCACTACCGACCGCAACTTAATACTTCTTGTTGCTGTTTCCCTTCGTTGCCACCCCTACTGCTGCCAGTCTTCCCCGACGTTCCCTATTACCACTGCCGCTCTCACCTCGTCTGCCATTGGGGATTTTCAGTCTGACCTCTTGTCCAATACTTCACATACTACAGGGGCGATCACGTTAATGCGATGTTTTCCGTCACTCATACTCTACTATATCTTTTTTCTCTATTTCTGAGAAAATGTGGTATAATGGAGAAAAATATAACGCTGTACATCTACCAAAATCGCTAAATCACAACCTTTGATTTACAACCAAAGTCAAATATAAATAGAATGAAGCTTTAAAACTTAGTACAATTGGTGTAGAGTTGGATCTTTAAATTTATATAATTAAGTAGACTTTATTAATAAGTGGTCTTTTTGTACCTGAGTTTTTTAGTGCATTAAAAATAAATCGTAAAACTTTATCTTAGTATATTAATACCCGAAGCTGCATTGCATATTTTCGTTATCCCAAGAATTCCATATTAATTTTTATAATGTAAACGGAACTTAATTTTCTTTGAATGTATTATATCTATAACTTGTTGGGCAGAAATACAAACGAATATTCTGATTTATTACTTAATTTCTTCCGTTAATCAATAAAATAGCACGTTTAAAGTGACATTTATATTCTGAACCACATACAAAAACTTCCTGCATTAAAACGGGAAACTAGTTACAGAATAATTCGTATACTCTGAACACAAGGAAGTGAGAACAAGATTACTAATTCGTTGAATCGTTATTGGACGTTGGAGCATTCGAGATTGCTTTTTATTTCTCGTTGGCCATTGATGCCTTTGTAGACTGGATGAATTAACTGCATATTGAGATTCATTATTCATGATGCTTTAGCAGAATTGGTGCATTAAAGCGCGTCTACGAGCACATCTAGGTTTTCCTTCTACCATTAATCTAAAACATTCACCAACCAACGATGGCCATAGCCGCAAAGGATTACTATCTTAATAATTTGTATTACTTTATATAAATGTTTATTTTCTAATATAATATACTTATTTTATTCTCTAAATAAGTTTATTAAGTGAGCAATTACGCTGCATTACGAGATAGAGTAATTACTAGCATATTGTGCAGATAGGAATAGCAAGAAAATTAAAACCCCATTTTCGTTTGTTTAGATTTAGTTGGAATTACATGCAACAGCCCAGGCGAACCAAAATTGCTGCAACAGACCAGGCGAACCAAAATTGCCTCTTGCCCCCAATTTTAGCACATTCCCTCTCGCTTGATTCTCCGCTTGATCCCGTCTCTGCGGCATCTGGCGCTATCAGTTTCGTCTCGGCTGGCCACCCGCGTTCCATCTCCACCCGGTCTCGCCCCCGCCCCCGCCCCCGCTCCCGCACCCGCCCCCCGCGTCCGCCCCGCCCCCGCGCCCGCCCCGCGTCCGCCCCGCGTCCGCCCCGCGCCCGCGCCCACCCCCGCGCCCGCGCCCGCCCCCCGAGCCCACCCCCGCGCCCGCGCCCGCCCCGCCCCCCGACCCGCCCCGCCCCGCGTCCGCCCCGCGCGCCCGCGCCCGCCCGCCCGCCACCGCGCCCCGCGCCCCGCCCCGCCCCGCCGCCACCGCCCCACCCCCACCCTGCCCCCGCGCCCGCCCCCGCCCCCACCCCGCCCCCGCGCCCGCCTTCTCGCCCACCTCCCCACGCTCCTTCCCGTGGCGCCGTCCGCGCTCCCGCCCATCGCCGAGTCGCTCCGAGTGGGCGGTCCGCTGCCGCTGCCCCTGCTCCCACCGCCGCGCCGGCTGCTCCGAGAAGGTCGCCTGCCACTGCCCGCCGTCGATCCGCCGGCGCCGTCAGTGCGAGCGCGGAGGGGCGCGGGAGTGCGCATTAAGGCCGCCTCATCAATTCGGCAGCGTCTCGCATCCGCACGGAGGCATGCAAATGTGTGAGGCGGCGGCGGAGGCGGTGTCGGAGGGAAGTGCAATCGGCGGGGGGCGCGGGGCTGATGGAAGCGTATGGGCGATTTAGTTCTAGGGTAGGGGGACCCGTTTCAAGAGCAGACCAGAGCGAGAACTTCCTAGAAAATAATAGCATGCTTAGTTCAAAGGAGAAAGCGATAGTAAAGAAACATAATAAAAAGGAATACAGAATAAAGTTACTAGTAAAGGAGTAGGGGAAGTTTTTTTTTTAAATGAACAAGAATGAAGATATTATCTGGATATAACAGGTTGGGCATTAGATTTTTTTCGTATTTGAAAAATAACGGCAAGGAAAAAAACTAATAAGGGTGAAAAGAAAAGACATCACAATAATTTCACTTGAAAGTTAGTTCAGTCAGGGGAAGATACGTAAATTAAGTAGTATGTGAATGAGAATCAAGAAGGAAATTAGGATAGATAAAGTAACAAAACAAGTACAATAAACACCTTTTAGCACGAGCTCATTTAACATGAATTTCGCCGTAACACAAACAAAACTTCGGTCCTAGCAAGGAATTATGATAACATGGACATTTATAATTCTGGGATGTATAACACGAACTCCGTTATTTCGGTCCCTTGAAATTCGTGTTAATGCGGCTTTACTGCAATGGCAAGAGGATTCTTAGAGAAGTGAATGGACTTCCGAAGATGAGTACCGACTAGACAAGCGCTGGTGTAACGGTTAGCTCTTATACTCAAGTACGCGGCTTCAAACCCGATCGAAGCCGTGGATTTTTAAGGATGAAAAATCCTTCGGAGGGGAAGTAAAGCTGGCTGTCCCATGTTAGTACATTTACTGCGAGTAAAAGATCCTCAAGCAGAAACCTCTGAGCTAAATTCAATTGCCTGTTTCGTCGCCCAAGTAATACCTTCTTTCTCCCCTAGTACGTGAAAGGAGCGTAACGAAATTTGCGTGGTCAGGCGGAAGAGCAGGCCGCATGGCCTGAGTCTCGCCACGTAAAGTAAGGCATTCATTCATTCATTCATTCAAGCGCTTGATTGAGAGGCTGCGCGGCGCGGAGTTCCCGGTGGCTGGTGCCGGCCGGCGAAAACGATCGCGGAAGTCCTTCCTTATCCCTCCTTTCAACCTGCGAGACTTAACTAGAATAGAGTTAGGCGAAATAAATTGACTCCAGGCAGATTTGGAAATGTGAGAAATGCGTAGTCCAATGAGCTTCCATGAAACATTCACATTTAATAGAAATAGCTACCATTTTATCACAAGTATTTTTTGAGTTTATGCATATTTTCGCATATTTTATTGTAGTATTCATTGCAAACCCATATTAACGAAACGGCAATAAGAAATGTTTGGTATTTTCTTTGTGGTAGCAAATATATTGTAATACGTTGTATTGTGCGAATGAATGAGGGAATACTTTTTGTTTGTTTGTTTTTTTAATTTGCATTGGATTCATAAATAAATCTCAAAGTAGTTGGAAACACTTCCAGATTTCATGAGTCTGAGACATAGGTGGCAATATTTACTCAATGTACTCGACTAACAGGCAAAAACAGTTTTATGATACGTATAAGTATTTCGGGATAGACTTTCCGCTTGCATCTGTTCCGTAAAAATATGTATGTGAAGAAACACGTTCAGGTGAAATAAAATTATTGGAAAAGCTTACTCTAGGAAAAAAGCCGCGTGTTCATGACAAGCGTTCCCGGTAACTGACAAGCGCTTTGTGGATAAAAAAAACTTCCAAGCTGAGAAAAGTTTTTTGCAAAACAAGAAAAAACAAATATTTCCAACTAAATAAATTAATCATACCAACTCACCATATTCGGTAAAAAGTTTCTTTATACATCAACCTAATAATCTGGTAGACTCATTGAAAAAATCCCTATTCGTAATATGCTATTTGTTTTTAGAGAAGTGTCTCATGAAATAAATATTATAATATGGCTTTTCAAGTGGCATTGAAGTTATAGTTCATTTACAAAATTTTACAGGAAATCTAATTATTGTACGAGCGTAAATAAAACACTGGAAGGAAATAATTATATTATGTATTAATGCAGAAGTATAATATTTTAAATTTTCGAAATTCCTATTTAAATTCAAATTCCTATTTATTGCAAAAGTACAGTGCACTTAGACGAGCAAAAGCTAGCCTTTTGAAATTACTCATGGACAGTTACAGATATTTCAGATTTAGAAGTCTCATTATCAATTGACAGGAGGTAGGAAGACACAAATTCTGTGTTTCACCTCATCATTTAAATTTGTAAATATCTAGTAGAATATCAGAATAAAAGGGTAAACTTTTAGTGTAATTGAAAGCTCACAAAAGCAAAAATAATTACAGGTTAAAATAACAGTAATATCAGAAATTAATAATAATAATAATAATAATAATAATAATAATAATAATAATAATAATAATAATAATAATAATAATAATAATAATAATAATAATAACTCCGTTAACTGACCTTGCCATTTCTAATATCAAAGGAATTTTGGTTTGCCTTCTTATCTAGTGGGCACAAAATGAGAGGAGTCAGTTGGCCTCGTAATATGAATGGCAGTTCTTCGCGGGTCGTCGCCGCCGCCGCGCCGGTGGAGGTGCGTAAAGGCGTAGTGCCAGGCATTCGCTGGGCGGCGTGGCGCGGCACGGCGGTGCGGCCGGCCGTCGATCGGCGGGCGGGCGGACGAGCGGGCGGACTTGCGTGCGCCATCGACCCGCGTCCTTCCCCTGCCTCCCCCTCCCTCCCCCTCTCGCCCGCGCTGTCCACGCACTTCCGCTCCCGCGGGCCACGGCAACCCGCACCGCCCGGCCTCCCGCGCCCACGCCAGCCAACAGCCACCTGCACGCCTCGCGCGCGAGCGCACTCTGCCACACGTGCGATCCTCTCTTCTCTTGCGGGCGGCTTTGAGGGAGATGCGCTTTCATGGCGCACCGCAGGGGATGTTACAGGAAAAATCTGTTCTTTGCCGTTTCTGGGCGACTTCCACTGCTAAATTCTCACCAGGAATAAGTAAACATTGGATTCTAATTATAACATTTTCTCCCTTGTTTGTTGCTTCTTGTAAACTATTCACAGCTAACCCATCCTTAATCACCATACTGCAGGTACTTCTATCATGGGCTCTGAGAATAAATGATACATTCACCTTTTTTACCACTCCTATCACCTTGTTATTAGGCGTCGTGTCATAAATAACTTTTAGCAAATTAATAGGATATAGTACTCTAGTCAAGCCTTTCAGTCAATCGATTACAAGAAACCCTACACAATCTGTTCAAGTTCTTTTCGTACCATTATTTTGTAATTAAGAAGACGAATCTAATAATGTATTTTAAGTAACTCATTTAAATTAACTCATTAACTTAGTTCGTTTTTCATACAAATGGTGTTCCCTTGCGTGATCTCATCGAGCCCTCATCTCAATCGGACACACTTCTCTTGCAAATTATTATTTGTAGCATCTAGGAAATCACAAGAAACATCAACTGTTGAACACAATACGAAACATTTGTGAATTTTTTCTTCCATTTTCAAATATGCTTGAACTTAATATTATAAATATAATAAAATTTTTAATGATGAAAACTTTTTATCATACTTAAATTATATTTTAATCAAAGACCTAATTCAATTTTCTTAGTCATGATTGAAAAATATGTTATGCATAAAAATCTGTAGTAGAAAAAACACGAAAATGCAAATCAATTGCACATTCTTTGTCATAACTTTGTAGGACTCAAAATGTCCCGTATTTGTCGCATGAAAAGAGAACAAAAGAATTCCATTCAAAGAATTGTTTCAAAAGTTAATTTATATCCGAACTAATAATTGAAATACAAATTTTGTCTTAAACGTTGCGAACTTTTCACAAATTTCTTTTGGCTCAAATCAATACTGCCATTATGAAGGAAGATGAGATATTTTGGCCTTGTAATGATCATAGACAGACGCAAAAATACGAAATAAAATTTACCTTCCTCAACTTTTACTTTGTCGCCCTTACGAAGATACTTCTGAAGCAGACAAAGTTATGTAACGCTGCGGGGGAAAAGCAAATTGTCAGCAAAAAAACTTATTGCCGAGCTCCTGTAACGAAAAAGTGGATACATCGAGTTGCTAAATTTAGAAAAAAATCCTCTCACACGTGGTGTAGTCGGAATTCATTTTTAGTTCTTGATACCGAAAAATCGATTGATGGCAAAACGTCTGATCGTCCGTTTGTCTGTCTGTGAACAACGCTAGCGGCTAAATCGTTCAGACGATTTTCTCCAAAACTGATATTCCTCAATCAATCTGGCTGATGCCGCGGCCCCTTGAATTTGAAACCGATATTTTAATTTTGGGGGTACTTTACATGAAGTCCGTAAAACATTTTCATAATTTTCAAACAAACCAAACTTTTGGTTAAATGTTTTTAAATGGTGTGAAGGACGTTTAAGAGAATGGTGCATGTATCATTTTTGTTTAAAACCCTATTTTTTCGAAAATTGCAAAAATTAAAAACATTTTTGACGATTTCCTACGACTACAACTGTGAATATAACATGTTTTTAATGAAACGTGTTCATCAAAAACTGTCTTCAAATAAGATCATGTTCAATTTTTCGAAAAAATAAATATTTGTTGTGCAATTTGGCGTCTGACATAATCGCCCGTCTATGTGTAGCTGCCACCGGGTTATACCGAGTTGCGGCTTCAATAAATTTTTATCTATCTATCTATTTATCTATTTGATATCTTCAGCAAGCGCCATAAGATGTCAGTCAGGAAATAACTCATTTTAACATTTTTATTATTTCCAATATTAATTATTTTTCAATTGTTTAAAGTACTTGAAAGAGGAAATAAAAATTCCAAAAATCTCTTGTTCACGATTAAATACGATACATATGCTTTTCAAGGAAAAATTAAATATTTTTACATTTGGACAATAGTGTTTGAAAACCAATTGTTTGTCATCTCTTGATGGAAAGAGTGAGGTTTGTTTCATTATTCAGCGGCACATTATTTTCAAAAGTTTGAACGTGTTCCAACGCTGCAGATTCACTATACTGTTTAATTAATTTACTGTTTACATTTTCATGTAAGCAATATAGAGAAGAGCGTAGTAATCCTGCAAAAATTCTATATCGAGATTTTGACGGAAATACACTTGCAAAGATCCCCAATATCTAGAAGGTATTTCTCTAATGTATTTCCGTCCGATTGACTGTCTATCCGTTCTCCGTCAGCCTGTCCACCCTTCCATTTGTCCGTCCGCCTGTGGACCGCGCAAGCGCCTTATGTGCTCAGAGATTTTCTCCAGAATGGATTGATCTAGCCGCACTCAGGGTTCTGCGAATTTGAAACGAATATTTAAATTTAGGGGGTATTATTTATATGAAGATCAAATGGCATTATTTTAAAATTCCCTCCAAATAACTCATTGTTTTATACAAATATTATTTCTACAGATTAACATATTTCAGAATTATTTCCTAACATTTAAATGGCTTAAGATTTATTTAGACGAAACAAAAGCGCATCACAAGAAACAGCGTAATGTATAAACACTGGTTCAGAAACGGTCCAAATCCTATGTTTTATTAACTAGCGCTCGATCTTTTGCGCAGCTGCCGTGCGCCTCGCAGCTGCTCTACTTGAACCGCACTCGCCGCACGCTGCCCGAGGACCTGGAGATGGAAGAGGCCGCGGCGGCGGCGGCGGCAGCGGCGGCGGCGGCGGCAGCGGCGGCGGCAGCGGCGGCGGCGGCAGCGACGGCGGAGGCGGACGGTGACGCGGGGGGCGGGGCGGCGGGCCGCCACGTGAAGAAACGCGCCGCCGTGGATCCGCGCAAGACCACGTGCATGCTGTACCTGCAGGCCGACCACTTCTTCCACGACAAGTACGGCTCCGAGGAAGCCTGCATTGAGGTCATGACCCGGCACGTGCAGCGCGTCAACTCCATCTACAAGGCCACGGGTGAGTCACACTTTGTTCTGGAACGAATAAAAGTACGATGAAATATTCACGATAGTGCATGATTCTACTTTAAAATAATTTTTTTTATCTCACGTTTTAAAATAATGCGTTCAATCCAATGAGCCTGTTCTAAAGAAATGTTCGGACGCGTTATCGTCATATCCGAAAATACTTTAAAAATGGTAATGAACGAAAGAAAACTGAAAATATTTGAAATATGGGCTCCAAAGCGACAAAAAAAAAAATTAAAAACAAACAAACAATCTCAGCCCACTTCCCTATCTCAGTGCCACTTTTCAATGGCTTCTAATCTGAATTCCATGCATTAATATTGATTTCGTGTTGTTTATTTCATTTGCCCAATTTAAATACAATGATCAAAATATTGCAAGGCTGTGCAAGACTTGACAGCACCGCTGTATATTGGGTGTTGCAATAGCATGTCTCTGTTATTTCAAAGCAGGTAGGGAAGTTAGCAGAATTTCTTAGTATAAGTTAATAATGAATAGAATTTGCTAGGGATGACACTTGCCATGCCTACTGGTCTCTAGCACGACGTGAACGGTCTCCGTCATTTTCCTTTCATCTGATAGCTTCGTGTAACATCTCAATTTTCTGAACGTTACTTAATAAATATCCAGCCCCAACAACTCCAACCACTCTTGAGAAATAATATTTTTTTCTCAACAAATAACATTAATTATAACGAACTTCTTGTCTTACATTTCATGTATCAACTCAAAATTACTGAGAGATTCCACTGAGCATGGGAACTTAAATATTTTACACCCAATGCACTACTCATGGCTATGAATTTTTTTTCGATCCAGTATACTCCACCTCTCAAAGCTTTCTGATTCTTTATTAAGTCTTCAACCAAATGCGCCACGTTGCTAGGTAGGAAACAGATGCTTACGTTACACCCGCTAGGCAGCATGCAGAAGTTAAGGAGAAATTATAACAACTGAAGACATTATTCAAGTTTTCGAGCATATTATTATTAGTTTTGGGTAGATTGGTAGTTCCAAACACGTAGACTTGGAAGTTTCATATCAACCAGATAAAAAATGGCGGAATATGTGGCTGCAAAGAAATGCAAAGAAATTGTTTATAGGGAGTTTGATAGCAATGGTTTCTAACCCTGGAGTGTGAGGTGTGTCAGATTGCATATACGTAATTGATTTTACGACGAGTATTGTTTCGACTCCTCCCCATTTTTGATCTACTCTGTCTTTTCTTATTACATTGTTCCCTGATATGTTAAATGTCTTGTCTGCACTGATGTGCGTTTCGGAGATGCATGCGATTTGTATTCCTTTATCTTTTAAGAAATATTTTAGTTCATTTTTTTTGTTTGAGATATTATTAGCGTTCCCGTTTAGTAGGATTAATTCTTTATTACACTGTTCTGGCATTATTGTTATTAAAGTAAGATGTGATTGAATTTTCAACACTGTTTATTATGGTTGGAATGATACTATTGATTATGCTCATTAAATAATTTGTAATGTTGTTGACTATAGTGTGCATTATGGAGTTTGTGTTATTATTATTATTGTTATTGTTTACATTTTGGTGTGTGGTTTGAGTGTTTTGCTGATTTGTGTTTGGGTTTCTTGGTATGTAAAGTTTGGTATGGATCGATTATATCGAAGATTAGGAAAATTGCGATTTGTGAGTATGGGGTCGGGAGTATTGTTTTTTGAATTTTCCTGAGGGATAGTAGTTTTAGAGGTGCTTTTGTTGATCTCTAAATTAAAAAATAAATAAATACATTCTGCGGTCCGAATGTTCACACGGTGCGAGCCCTTGCAGTTGTGGCATATTGGTGTTAAGTTTTATTGTGGACATTTTATTGTGTAATGGTCTTTTGCACAGAATGCACCTACATTTTCATTATTACAGTTATTTCTTGTTATTTCTTGTTTGAAGTCCAGACACTTCAAACATTGTATTGGCACATTTGTTTTACGCCTTTTTTCAGTTTTGACACACAAATTACATATTGCATTAATTTGTGGTACTTCCTCAACACTTTGTTGCCCGTCAAACTCTGCTGCAATAACCGGAATGGTAATTTTGTCTTTGTAAAATCTTGTGACACTGATCAGTGAATGGTATTTTGAAATCAAATCTCCGTGTACCTCTTTCTGAGTTACTGACTGATGAATGTTTTTGAAAACTACTGAGAATTTCATGTTCAAGCGATACTTGTAAGTGTGAAATTGTCTATTTGTGTTTAATAGATATTTAGTGGCCTTTCTAAAGCCTGCTATGTACTTGAAAGATTACTTAATTTTGTTGTTATGGCCAGTCAGAGGTGAATTGAGTGATAATATGCTTTTTAATTTCTTTGTTGAAATTATTAACATTTTTTCACAAATATGGGGGTGTTTTTATATTCTCGGTTTCGTGAGTTTCTTCGTCGTCTAGGTAGTTGAATCTTTTGTTATGGACACTATTGTTTTTTTCAAGAGGATCATATCTACTGCTAACATTATAGGTACATTATATTCACTGCTGCTGGATTGTTTTTTAGATGGGCTGCCTGGGGGGGATACTGTCACCGTGGCCTCTTTTTACATTGTTATTGACCTTATCACTGCATTTGATATTGGCGGGGTCTTGGCTTGCTTGGCCGCGAGGCAGGCCGCTGGCCGCGTTGGTATGATTGAACTTACAGGAGCCTTGTGTTGGATCGGCGGATGGAGTACCGTTTCCATGTTCGAGGTTTGTTGCGTGCAGGTTCTGGTTGGGTCAATTGATGTGATTGAAGGAGCTGCCTGATGAATCTGCGAGGATGTGTTGATCCCCGAGTTGCTCGTAGGTGATGTCCATACCGGCTGTGTTGTACAGGAGCGCCATGGCTTCCGCAATGCTCTGATCTAGATCAGGGCTTGGTGGTTGATAATTGCTATTAATATTGAAAAATCCATAGCACGACTTCAGATCAGTTCACTGCCCTTGTGACGTTTAATTATCTGTTTGATATACAAACTTTAAGTTACTGATACTGCACTAATTCAAGTTGAAACGTCCTGAGCTGTGCGGAGCAATATGTGTACTGAGTATCAGATTTAAGAACCTTCATATTGTTAGGTTCGACGGCATTTTATTATTTTTAAGTGGGATGTCGGTGGTTATCGAATGAGTCAAATATTATTATTTTGCTCATTTCATTGTCCTTTTCATTATACAAACGTAATTTAAACTATTCAGACCAGAAGCTCAATTAGAAGTCATGCCCTGGGCGCCAGTTCACTATACTCCTCTGTTTCTACGTTAAAATGAAATGAACACTGTACGAGAACCGACAACTACCCGACCTATCTTAAATTTTCATGTACTACAGTCAAATATAAAAAGATGTTATACATTTTAATCTATGTCTATACATAAATAATCGAATATTTGCTCATTGAAGTGAAAATATTGAACTTCCAAGGTGGAAAAATAATTTATTCTTGTTTAAAATATTAACAGATTTGATATTATTAATTTGATTCATTGTGTAAGCTCAAAAACGTTTACCGGATTTATGTTTTTTTTTCGTATACATATTATAACTGGTTATCAATTGTGAAATTTGTTAATAGAGAAGAGTTTTTAATGGTAAATCAACATAGTTTGAATAAGTATTTATTTTAGAAGACCCCAAGAAGTGACTGTCGGCTAAGCAACTACCAGTTTCACAGATCTACAAAATTTCGATAGACCGAATAAAGACGAGTGCATCGCGCCACGTGCCCTTAAAAGGGCAGAGCAGCCCCGGCGCCTTCGACGTAGTAAATCTCGCGGGCAGGCGGTATTCCAGGCATTTCAAATAACTTGGCGGAAGTTCTCCCCTTCACGTGTTCTCATATGAGCGCTTTGAAGTCGAGTTGCACCCACAACATTCGCGTTTAATGAAAGCGGAACTTGTACGTGGCGGTATTAGATTGAGAGTGCCTCCTAAAAAGAGAAGTCTTACGTACAAGATGTGTAGGTTGAATATTATAGCCAACGAAACAAAAAAGAAAATGTATCTTATCCTATTCGAGTTTATTCTAACATGTTTTAGTAAAAAAAAATGAAGTAATTTGAAGTTACGATTCGTTTGACAACGAAGACGCAAAATATCACGTAAATGAAGAATTACACAAGTTCTGATAGCCGTTTCTTACTACAGCAAAACTTGCTCAATGCGGAATCGCAAGGAACCAGTATTTTCCCTTCGGTATACAAAATTCCGCATTATACAAAGTAATTATATAGGATTTACCTGGACCGTCGTTTTAGTTCACATTGGACAGATTTCCGCATTATACACGTTCCGCATCGAGCTAGTTTTACGGTATATTACACGACCAGACATTATTGATATAATTTACATCATTATTACTCGCTTCAATATTGCATCATATTATATATTATGTTTTTATGGAGATGCAGAATGTAATTGTATCACATGAAATTTTCGTTGTTTTTTTTCAATTAATTTGGTATATCAACACATGTTATTTTCAAATTAATTTTGTATTGTATGTATTCAATTTTTCTTCATTAAAATGACTTTTAAACATCCGAAAACATCGAACTATTTTGTGTATTTTCAATGGATATGTCAGTTGTTGCTACTCATTTCATCATTTCGTATTTACAAAAATGTAACACTTGTTCTTAAATCATTTTCTCATGTGAATGAAAATAATTCTTCACAATTTATCGAATTCATCTCATATTAAACGAATTCTTCTTCCTCTCACATTCTTCACATTTAACAAATTCTTCTTCTTCTTCTTCTTCTTCTTCTTCTTCTTATCTTCGAAAACATTAAAATGATGAGTAGAAAACTTAACGAAGAACCCTGAAATCGGTCTTTCATTCTTAATAATTCATATATCATTAAATTATAATTAGCAAATAATAAAACAGAAATACTAGTACACTGATCAAAGACATAAACATTTTCCCAATGTCTTTTCATGAATATTTTGGGGCGTTATAAGATGTTGGTTTGTAAGCGTGGAAACATTTGGTTTTTATTTATTTATTTTTTTGTTCTTATTTTCATGCTTGTGTATCTTTCTCTCAACAATTTTT